>PVJO010013809.1:38440-50586 GCA_004026905.1 Hystrix cristata | reverse complement strand
ATATATATATAAAGGAGTGATTTAGAGAATATGAAGCAATAGAAGTAAAAAAACTAAAACTAAAAGAACTAATGATGGAGAGGAGCATTCAAGAAAAGCTGTTGATCTTGGGTTAACTGGTAGTCAAAAGAATAGATGCACATTAGATTTTGGACTTGAAACTTAAATAATACTTCATTCTTTTCACTTTGCCCATCTTTGCTAATTATCTGTAATTCCTAAAGGATTTAATTTAATTAACTTGGTGTTGAGGCAGGGATACATAAATGGAGTTTTAATTTTAAAATATCCTTTTTATAGCCCAATGTTTCCAGCATAATGAATTCCCTATGTAATTAGAAGTTTGATTAAACCTGAACCTACAAAAATACCATAATAAAAGATTTCTGAATAGATCCCTGAACAGATTCGCAGCTCAACCCAGAAATCTTTATAGTTTAGGTGTATTCAAATAATTTACTTTTAATTTTGCCAAGGCACAGGAAAAAAAAAGCATATAAAAGAAATAAACAGTGTATTTGCTTGAAAGAATTGCTAAGTATGGGAATAGGCTCTGTCGTCTGCCAACTTGCAAAGAGCTGACATCTAATCCACCACAAGAGGACAGTAGCACTCAGCTGTTAATAGAGAACACAACAGAGTGCAGGGACTTCCTTAGGACAATCATTAGAGTCATAGTTAACACAGCAGTCTCTAAAAGGACAAGAAAACAGGAACCACATCCCAGGCAGGTTTGGACCTTTTGCCCCTGACAACAAGACAGTAAATAAGAAAAAGGGTCTTGTGAAAGGAAGCGCGGTGCTCTCTCCCCATCTCGGTATCCTTGAATCACCATGGAGATGACTTCAGATAGGGGTCTGCTCATTTGGATATTCAGCTAAGAACACTGTGGCAGACCTTGATGGCACAGAGGACTTAACGGTATTCAGAAAGGGCAGAATAAAGCTGTAAGAAGCAGCAGGGCTGTTTTATCTCAGAAAATTAATTAAGTCCTGTTTTAGGAATATCCTAGATGGCTTTAAAGTCATCTTCAAATAAAAAGAGACTTGTGAATGTTGTCCATGTTTTATGTGCCTTTCCTATCACATATTGTAACTTTTGTTATAGTAATACCTTCAAAACCATAGGAAAACTAAACCTAATTCAAGAAACCTTATTCTTTGTGTTGGTAGAAGACAAGAAATAAAACAGATTCTGTTTTTAAATTGTAATAGACAATTGTCATTATTGTTAATAAGTTATGGGTAGACTTTGTATTTAAAATGCTTACTTGATTATGTTTAACGTTTATTTAATTTAAATCAGCAAATACTTATTGGGTTAGGCACTGAGTTAGACACTAAGAATAACAAAGATGAATGAAACATAGACCTGAGGCTGGGATGTAGCTGAAAGAAGGAGAGTAATTAGTATTTTTGAGCAACTGCTCTGTGACAGATCTTTCTCATTATCACATCACAATCTTAAAGTATTATCTCTATTTTATGGAGAAAGAAACTTAGGCTCAGAGCTAGTAAACGGCATGCTGAAGATCACAAAATTAGTTGAAGTAGAATCAAGATCAGAACCCAGATCTGTTTGATGCCAAGGTATATACTTTTTCCGCTGGACCATTCTATCTGAATATTAGTCACTGACTCCTAAGAAAAACAATTTTTATGAATGGCAGTTTAGCAATTTTCAGTTTAACAAATGTAACCATATAATGGTGGACAGTATCTATATATTTTAAAAATAATTTTAATTAGAGAATATTTCAAACTTACAAGTATAGAAAATGACATCTTTGTAATCATTACAAAGCTACACTCTATATTCAACCTTAACATTGTCATGTTTGAGGCAGACATTTTTAAAGAAATGAAACATAATAGCATCAGTTGAGGTTTTCTACCTCTCCCTGATCCCATTCTCTTTTCCCCTAATATTATTATGAATTTGGTTATCAGTTTCATGCATGACTTCTTCCTTTTACTGCATTCTCATAAATTCATAAGCAACATAATACTGTTCTGCAGATTTAAAATTGCTTTTTGGGTATACCCAAATGGATATAATACCCTACACTTTATTTTGGGAGCTCAATATGTTTTTGAGATTTATCCATAATGGTATATATATAATTCTAATTCTTTAATTATTAACTGCTATATAGTATTCTATTAGATGAATATATCAAAGTATATCTACCCATATTCTTGTAACTACATATTTAAACAAGATTCTGCTATAGTTTTGACTCAAAACCTATCTAATGAACTTTAATCATAATATTGGAACTTATTTTAATAATAAAAGTACAAAACTATTCACACTAACTTTTTTTCTCTTCATACAGGTCATTCCCGAATTGAAGTATGGAAACTCGGTAATATTGTCATTGAACTCCTATACCACTGGTTGCGCATCTGTTCAGCTCTTATGAAGCTAACTAAAAAACTAGATGGTGCCACTCCACCTCCGCTGCCCTCCAAGTCTGACAACTATATATATGCGAAAATGCCAGGGGAAACTTTGCCAGGGAGATCCTAGCAGCACTGGGACTATTTAAAATAGGGTACTTTGACCATGTTCAGTGTTGTTAATTTTAAAATATTTTCAAGTGCAAAGGAATGCCACATACACATATTTGACTTCTAGATACCTGCTTCAGTACTTTCTAAAACCAGAAGTGCTACCTATGCAGAAATTTTATCTTCAAAATATCCAGTTAAGGTAGCCATAACCAAATGTATTCAAGTATGTTATAAAATATATTTGAAGTTCCCTTTGGATTTGCCATGAGACTGTTGTGGTTGATTGGTTATTTTTTATTCTTTTAAAGTACAAAGTACAGAAAGCTGTGGATTTATTTAAGGCTTTTTTTTTTTACATCAAAAGAGTACCAAATAATAAAGATTTTAAGAAATGGAGTTGGAATTGTTTTCCTAATTTTCCAAAAACTTATCTGAATACCACCTCTTCCCCTTCTCCCCTACTCTCCTTTCCTTAACAACTTAAGTCATTTTAATAAAGAGAAATCCTTGTGCAAAAATGTTGGTCCGTGACTCTTGGAAAAATGAAGACAGTGTCTTTTTAAAATGACAAAAACCTCTCAAGTTTGAGACCTACAAAAAAATGTTTGTTTAAAGCTTGTTATTACGCAAACTTTACTGCTCTACTGCAAGATTTCATCTTTGCACTAAGATATCTGATGACAGAGTCCATTTTTAATAAAGTTTTGGGAAATTAAACTTTATTTTCTTTATTAGGTTGACAAAATGTGATGTGTTCCAAACATCTTATAATTGGAGATTGAAAGTCTCTTTTTAACCTTCTCTGATAAGATTGCAGTGTTATTACCAGTCCTCATCTTTTGGATGATCTCATGCCTAGTTTTAAGCCTCTTTCATATTTGGAGGTGGACATCTTTGGGCATTTGCAGCAACATTTCTAGGAACAATGTTCTTGAAGATATTAAACTGATAGCCATATATTCTGATGGCTTCAGAACAAGTTTATGCAGAGTTCGCTGTGAATACAAATAACATTTAAGGCAGCAAGAAAAGGAAGATTTTGCAGAATGCTGTGTATTTAATCATTATCATGGAAATTAAGTTAACTAAATGAGCTCTAGCTGAATAATAAAGACCATGCATTTTCATGGCACTTTTACTTCAAGTATTTTCACCAACTAGCTCACTTGATCCTCCCAATAATCTATAAAGTAGATATTCCTGATACTATCTCTTATTTTATAAATGAGGAAACAGGCTTAAAGAGTGAGTGGTCTAGTTCACACAGCTAGTAGGAAGCAGGGTATGAAGCACCCATGTTGTCCTAATTTCTAGTTTGTTGCCTTTTATAGCACCACGGACATCTCACTAACACTTTGCAAAACAATTTTTTTTGACACAGGTTCTTGCTGTGTAATTCAGGCTGGCCTTGAACTCACTATGTAGTGTAGTAGTGTAGTAGGCTGGCGTTGAACTTGCAGTCATCCTCCTATTTCGACCTCCACAGTGCTAGGATTAGAGGCATACATCGTCATGCCCCACTTCCAAATTTCTTATTAGGCTAATGATCATACTACCAGTCTTTTGTAAACTACTTTAAAATTAAACAACCAACAAACCAAATTAGTCGAGACTTTCAAATTTCTTGTTAGGCTAATGACCATACCATCAGTCTTCTGGAAACTAGTTTAAAATTAAGCAACCAACAAGCCAAATTGGTTGGATTTATTTAACTATCATATCATTCAAGTAAAATACTATCCTTTAACATCTAGGGTTTACTTTTTTTAAAATTTTATTTTAATGGTACTTTTTTCATATTTTAGTGGTGCATTTTATTTTATTTATTTATTTTTTAATTTATTTTATTTTAATGATACATTTTAGATGTACATAGTGATAACATTCATCATAGGGGATTGGTACCTGTACATGATATATCTTCTTGCTTCTTTTTTTCCATTCCCCTCCCCTCCCTTCACCACCTCCTCCCTCCTTATTTACAAAAGCTTTGTTTCCATTTTTTCCTTCCATTTCTTATTT
Organism: Hystrix cristata; assembly: GCA_004026905.1. NCBI lineage: Eukaryota > Metazoa > Chordata > Mammalia > Rodentia > Hystricidae > Hystrix > Hystrix cristata. The sequence goes on along the minus strand of PVJO010013809.1, from coordinate 46,048 downwards.
CTCTTGTCCCTCTGTTCCTTTCCCCCTCCCTTGTTCCCTTTCCCATTTGGACATTTTCTTCCCTTTCCCAATATAATACATTTTAGTCTTTATTTACACTTTCAGTTTCTCACACCAGAGAAACAATGTGATATTTAAACATGTGTGTCTGATTTATTTCACTTAAGAGTATGATCTCAAGATGCATCCATTTACCTAGGAGTATCTCAAGCTTATCATTCTTTATGGCAGAGTAGTACTCCATTGTACAAAAAACCCCACATTTTCTTTATCCATTCCGCTGTTGATGGGCATTTGGGCTGTTTCCAAGATTTAGCTATTACAAACTGTGCTGCTATAAACATGGGTGTGCATACATTACTGCGGTATGATGCTTTTAATTCTTTTGGGAAGATACCCAGAAGTGGAATAGCTGGGTCAAATAGAATCTCTAGTCCTAGTTCCCTGAGGAATCTCCACACTGATTTCAAAAACGGTTGCACCAGTCCACATTCCCACCAACAGTGGAGAAGCGTTCCTTTTTCTCCACAGCCCCTCCAACATTTGTTATTGGCTGATTTGTTGATAATAGCCATTCTTTCTGGAGTGGGGTGAAATCTCATGATTAGGGTTTACTTTTTTAGTGAAGATTTTTTTGGTTTTTGGAGACAGGTTCTTGCTATGTAGTCCAGGCAGGCCCTGAACTCACTATGTAGCCCAGGCTGGTTAAAGAGGATGTTATTTATACTTGAGAAGAATTTTGATACAGATTATATCTAAATCCATTTATTTCAGTCTTAATAGATGTATTGATTTACTTATATTTACATATGCTTCAGAAGCTTACACTTAATTGGATTTTTTTATTGCCTCTTTCCTCACTGCACACAGGTAAAATGATACTGCGTGGTATAGACCACTTGGACTACTTTGCTTTATAATTATGACTTTCCATGGTCCAGAAACAGCACGACATTTCAAGACAATGAAGAAATACAAATGGCTAATGAAGTAAAAATATTCAATATCTCTGGCCATTAGAAAAATGCAAATTAAAACAACACTGAGATTTCAACTTATTCCAGAAAGAATGGCTATCATATCATCAAGAGATCAAATAATAACAAATGCTAATGATGCTGGGGGGGAAGAATCCTTCAATATTGCTGGTGAGGATGTAAACTTACAATCATTATGGAAATCAGTATAGAGATTCCTCAAAAAACTAAAAATAGAAATTCCATTCAACCCAGCCATTCCCCTTCTAGATATCTTCCCCAAACACTTAAAGACATCATATTACAGTGATACATGCATATCTGTGTTTATAGCAGAACAATTCATAATACCTAAATCTTGGAATCAGTTTTTATGTCCATCAACAGATGAATGGAAAAAGAAAATGTGATGTTAGCTGGGTATGGTAATGCATGTTTGTAACCCTAAAAAGCAAAAACAAAAAAGAGGAAGAAAGAAAGAAAGAAAAGAAACAGAGAAAATATAGTATTTATACACAATGGAGTATTAAGATAAATTTGAGTCATCTGTAGAAAAATGGCTGCACCTTGAGACCATATGTGATGGACTGATATGGTCACCTTGAGCAAGAATGCCCAGCTGGACTGAGTTGGTGTGGTTCTGGATGTAGAAGATCCACCTGAGGATTGTTGCCGACACAACACAAAAGAGAACGGGAGCAGATAGCGACTGGCTGTTTCCCAGAAGAAGCCTGTTGCAGCTGGTTTCCCTGAAGTGAACTTGGCTGTTCCTATCCCAGAAGGAACTTGGAGCCCTGCTGTCATCGAGGATAGCTGCTGTTCACTTCAGGGGAGCTCTGGTCTTCATCTCTGCTGCGAGCATTGTATCCTGGTTCCACTATAGATTTCTTCAGCCTTTTAGTGTAGACACGGACATATATGGGATATTACTGTGGGCTCCCGGCCCTTGATTGGCTCTTTCGAGTCTCCAGTGCAAGGAGAGATGTTCTGCACTCTTCCTGCATTTGGCTTGTGTGTGAACGTTGTAAGGTGTAAATGGCCTGTATTAAATCTGCTCTCTTTCAAACCATTGACTCTAGAAAGGTAACTAATACAGAAATTAGTACTGGAGAAGTGGGGTCCTTGCTGTGACTTTGCCTGCCCATGTGGCTTAAGAGCCTTCGGAATTAATTTGGAAAGGTTTTGAGAGACCAGCCAAAGAGGCAGCCCTGGAATGCTCTAAGGTTATTATATGAGACACTCTGGTCAGAGCATGAAAAACCAGAGTAACTGATGAAAATGCTGCCAGTTAGGATGAGGATTGCCTCCTTTGAGAAGAACTGCTTTGGCTGCTGGATCCCAGGTGGTATATGCATGCTTTGGTTAGTCTGCATTTTCCTGTGTTTGTTGATATTGCCTGGGTGGCAGAAAAATTGCAGTGCAGTCTGGTGTTGCGATGGCACCATAGTTACTATTGAGGGGTTTTGGCTGCATCTATGTTGGAAATCAAAAGCAGAGAGCCAGCAGAGTGACTTGAAGTGTTTGGCCAGAGGGGAGCTGTGGATTGCAAGTATGAACAGAGGAAAATGTGGTTGTACAGAAGAAACAGGACAATGGAAAAATGTCCTGAGGCCTTTGATCAGAAGGAAAGAGTGTATTTGGAGTGCAGTAGATCCTTTGGGGCATTTCTTAGTGTTGCTGTGCTCCGTTGTTAGAGTTAATGGAAACCAAAGAAGTTTTAAAAATTGAAGCCATATTTTTAATGTAGATGCACTGTATTGGTATATTGTACTTTGTAAACAAATTATTTTTTAACAAGGGACAGAAAAGTTGTTGTACATTTGTAAGTTTTGGACACCTGTTTGTAATCAGTGTTGAGCATTCTTTGAATATTTGTTCCTGGTGTGGGAATGAGTGCACTAAGAATTGTATTATTAATATCAATCTGAATAAACCAAGAAATGTTAACTCTTTACAAATCTGCTGCTGGAGACTATGGTTTAAAGAAGTGTGTCTGGTTATCAAGTTAATCAGGGGTGGATTGTGGTGGACTAATATGGTCCACTTGAACAGGAATGCCCAGATGGACTGAGTTGGTGTGGTTCTGGGCATAGAGGATCCACCTGAGGACTGCTGCCCACACAACATGAAGGAGAATGGGAGCAGAAGATATGGGCTGGCTGTTTCCCAGGAGAAGCTCTGTTGTGGCTGGTTCTCCTAAAGGCAACTTGCCTGTTCTCGTCACAGGAGGAGCTCAAGGCCTTGCTGTTATTGAGGATAGTTGCTGTTCACTTCAGGGGTGCTCTACTCTTCATCTTTGTTGTGAGCATTGTATTCGGGTTGCACTATAGATTTCTTCAGTCTTTTAGTGTAGACACAGGTGTACATGGGACATTGCCATGGGATCCCAGTCCTTGATTGGATGTTTTGGAACTCCAGTGTATAAACAGATGTTCTGCACTCTTCCTGCATTCGGCTTGTGTGTGAATGTTGTAACTTGTACTTGTCCTGTATTAAATCTGCTCTCTTGCAAACCATTGACTCTAGGAGGTAACTCATACACCATATTAAGTGAAATAAATCATATACTCAAGCTTAACTATCACATGGTTTCTCTTATGAGAAACCAAAAGTATAAATAAAGACCAAAATAAAAGATAGATAATAGGAAACGGAGATAGCTCTTTTGCAAATTGGAAGGGACCAAGAGATGAGGGAGTAGAGAGAGAGAGAGAAGGGGACGTAAAAAGAATTAAGATATGTACATGTACCCATGATGAATGCAATCTTTTTTGTTTTGTTTTTGAGATGGGGGTCTCACTATGTAGTCCAGTGTGTCCTCAAACTTATGGCGATCCTCTTCCCTCAGCTTCCTGAGTGCTGGGATTACAGTCATGCACCACCACACCTGGATAATATAATCTGTATGTACTGCAATCATGTACTAATAAAAATTAAAATTAACAAGAGAATTGAATTTTAAAGTTCTAGGGGCCAGGAACATAGCTAAGTGGTAGTGTTTGCCTAGCACAAACAGGGCCTTAGATGTGATCCCTAGCACTACAAAAACAAAACAAATATAAAATAAAATAAAATATCCCTGAACAAAACCGATTGCCTTTTTAAGTTTTATTGAAATAAAATTCACATACTATATCATATAATTTACTCTCTTTAATTGTACAATTCAATGGATGTACATTATGTTTATAGAGCTGTGCAACCATCACAATAATTTTAGTGCAGTTTACCATGCCAACAAGAAGCACACTTATTAGCAGTTACTCCTCATCCTCCCCTACCTCCTGCCTACTTTGTCTGTGGATTTGTCTATCTGGACATTTCATATAAATGGAATCATCCAATATGTAGCCTTTTGTGATTGGCCTCCTAGTTCCTTGTAATGTAAATGCAATCAGTTACCCTAAACTTTCACAGACAACCCTAATCCACTAACTTGGAAGGCCATTTCTAGGTAATTTGAGGAATTTTTAGTCTTCCTATATGAGGTTTTATGCAATCCTGCAAAGCCCTACCTCACATCATCAACTCTGTGTTATTGCTCTTCCCCATACAGTCTTATGAAGATGTCTCTCAACTGACACAATCAACCAATTAGTTAGGCCTGCTTCTCTTTCCTTAAGCATGGTAGTTACACTTGCTAGGTGTTTTATCTCCTAATCATTAGTCATTTATTATCTCCTCTCCAAATACAGCCTAAGCTTAGACTGTCCTGCCTACAGATTTCAAATGATGATGTACTTCTATGCAGTCATATTTTATTCCATGGAACTCAGATTCCCCAGCTATAGCTGTCTGAATTGTGGTTGAGTCTAGTATTAAATTTGTGAAATAGGATAATATAAAAAGTTCCAAACCACAGACAAACCAAATAGGGAAATAGCAAATAAAGCATTAAGATATTCAGTGTTTCGAAAGGTCAAAGGTGTTTTGACAGAACTTTAAGTTGAAGAATACTGCCTTCCAAAACACTACAAGTTAGCAGGAGTTGAGACAGAGAAAAGGTAGAGAGAGTATTTGATGCGGGGCGGGGTGGGGGAGGGGGAGAAAGGCCGAAAAGAAAAGCAAAGGCTAAAAGTAGTGAAGGTAACATTAGCAACATAAACACAAAAGTTTAAATGGACAATCCATGAATTTGGGTGCTGAAGGAGATCCTCAGTTATCTTGCAGTCCATTCCAGGTGACTATCTTGTTCTTGCAATCTTGTTTCTCAAGTCCAAGAGAGTGGGAATTCTCTGCTGTACAACAATCAGGAGGGGCTGGGGTTTCAGCTCAGTGGTAGAGTGCTTGCCTAGCAAGTGCAAGGCCCTGAGTTTGATCACCACCAGCCCACCCCCCCAAAATCAGGAGAAGGGTAGTGGCCAAATTTTCACTGATTTACCCTGCTTCTGTCCTTCCACCATTTTCAATTCTGCTAACCACTGTTACTGTGGTCTCTTCTGAATGAGTGGACTCTCTGAAACATTATACAGCACTTGAGAGTCCAACCTTCTAGCTTTCTGAAAAATCCCATAATTGCTTTATTAGTGTCCCAAGGGCAGTGGGAAAATACAGAACTAAGTTTAGCAATTCAAAAACTCATATCATCAAGCACATTGACCTTGCCACCACGTGATTTTGTGTAACCAATTCCCCATTAGCGTTTTTAAGCAAGAGGCACACAGCCCTGGCAGGGGGCTTTATTTTTTTTTTAACTCTTTTTTTTTTTTTTAAGAAAAGAAACACATGTTCATAGTTTAAAGTCACACTGTTATACAAGGTCTGTGAAGACCAGAGCATTTTCCCATCTGCCTCATCCTCACTTTCTATGCTTCTGAGTCAATACTTTCAATTCTTTATCTCAGAAGTTGGTAAACAGCCCATGGGCCAATTCTTGACAGTTTCTCCTTATTGGAATAGCCTTGCTCACATTGTCTCTGGTTGCCTCACACTACAAGGGCCAACCCGAGTGCTTGCCAGGTACCATATGGCCCACAAGGTCTAAGATACTTACTCTTGGACTATTTATAGAAAATGTTTGCCATTCCTTCTTTAGCTGCAATTTTGACATTTACCTCTCTATTGCTAAATAACATGTTTGTGTGTCTACTTCTTTTTTCCCTGATTTAGACAATATCTATTGACCTCCCAGTATGCAATACAGGATTTATCTCCTTCCTCAGTTCTCACCCCTCACACCTCCATGCACTTCCTATCTCTTTCTTCCCAATATTGATCTAGAATAGATCTAGAATAGATCAATATTCAGTGTATACATTACCATGATTACATATGCTATTTACAGCTTAGCCATGTAGTAAATTACAACTATTTTTCATTCCTGTATATCTTTTCACTTTTCTCAAAGTTAATATAAAAAGAATTATAGTGGCTATAATATCATGCAAGTAGATTTCACAGCAAAGAATTTTATTATAAAGAAGGTTATTTCATAATGAAAAAGGGGTCAATTAATTAAGAAAGCATGACAACATTTAGTATTTACCCATCTGATAATGGAGCTTCAAAATACAAGAAGCAAAAACAGATAGAAGTTTCAAGTCCATAGAGACAGAAAGTACATTTACTAGTTGCTGAGGGCTGGAGTATTTGGGGGAAGATGGGAGTGACTAATGGGTACATGGTTTTTGGGGGGTAGTAAATTATTCTAAAATTGACTGTAGTGATGGTAGTACAACTCTGCATATTTGCCAATGAAATGTACACTTGAAACGAATAAACTGTATGTCAATTCTACCTCAAGCTGTTTTTAGAAAAAGATTTAAAGAGGCATCATACCAGGTAGAAATCAGGATCTACACAAAGTTATGGAGACAGTCAAAATGGCAAATATGTGGGTAAACACAGTACTTTTCTTATTTAGACAATAACTTTAAAAATAATTACGGATACTAAGGAGGATGAGGCAGGAGGATTGCAAGTTCAAGGCCAGTCTTGGCAACTTATTAGACTCTGCCTCAAAATTAAAAAGGGCTGGGGATGTTGCTCAGTAGTGAAGCAGTCTAGCATATGTGAGGCCTTGGGTTCAATCATCTCCAGTACTACAGGAAAAAAAAATGAAAACAGCACCAAAATACAAGGAAAACAGAAGTCTATTCTTGTAATTGGCTTGACTATAAAGTGGTATTGCCCCCCTCACATGGTAAAGATCAAACTTAGGGCCTCAAACATGCTAGGCCAGGATTCTACCACCATGCTACATTCCCTAGAGTGGTATATTCCTACTTGAAAGGTAGACTGTGACAAAACAAAGGTGTGTGTTAGAAACCCTAAAGCAACACCTTAGAAAAACAAGCAAAGAAGTATGGCCAACAAGCCAACAAGGGAGGCTGAATCATAAAATGAATTATATAAATTTGTGTCTTAATCCAAAAGAAGACCAAGGTGGGGGGAATAAACAGATGGGAGAAAATAACAACTGTATTTACAATCTCATTCATTCATTTATTCATTGGAGACAGGGTCTCACTACTGTATGTAGTTTAGGCTGGTCTTGAACCTGGTGATCTTCCCACTTCAGCCTCCAGAGTGCTAGGATTACAGACATTCTCCACCACACCAGGCACAATCACTTTAATGAAAATGTTTTAAAGACCTAAATTAAAAGGAAGAGATTGTCTGGATAAAAAAA
>PVJO010013809.1:0-38340 GCA_004026905.1 Hystrix cristata | reverse complement strand
GGTCTTGATGCTGCTAATTAATAAAGTCGGTCCCCTACGAGGAATCATTAGCATGTAGACAGACTTTCATTTTCTTCTGAATTCTCTGAGGCAGTTACATACTTACACAGAATACCTCAGAAGGGGTAAAATCGATAGTTTATTGTAACGGTTTTCAAACTAGGGCATTAAAACTACCCGGAGGACTCACTGACATTTGTATTGCTTTGTCCCACCCCGGAATTTGATTCAGCAGGTTTAGGGCGGAACCAGAGAATTTGCAATTGTAACAATATCCCCTGTGATGCTGCTAGTCCCAGGACACTTGAAGGATTCGTGGACTAGACTCCTTTTCATTCCTTTCTTTCCTCTGATTTCGAGGCAGCATGTCGGCTTCAAAACAAAGCAGATGTCCTAAAATACATCACCCAGGAATGTTGAATCGACTCAAAAAAATACAATTGCTAAACAGGTTCCGGGGGCCCAAAGTCGCGCGAGAATTTACGTGGCGAAGTCTGCGTCAGCGTGACGTTGGCGTCGGCCACGTTCAGCGGAGACTGGAGCAAGATGGCGATTCCGGGCAGGCAGTGAGTGCTTCGGGAGCTAGGGTCAGGCTGGGAATGAGAAGCGACGGCGGCTGTGTCTTTGGCAGAGGAGTTAAAGTGCGCTGCAAGTGAAGGGGCTGTGCTGTCAGGGCTAGTGACGGGGAAAAGGCGAAACCTTGAGCAACGTAGATTTCCCCTCCCCCATACATTTTGCAGGATGGAAGTCCGAAGTTTGAGGGAGAAACTTGTGAGGAAATAAAGGAAGTTAGGCTGAGGGGCAGAGAGCGAGACTTTTCTATTTTCCAAAAGCTCGGTCTGAGGCCCCTCAGTCTTGCTTCCTACCCCGCGCTTGAGTTTCTCCCCGGTTGGATGCTCTCAGGGCACTAAGAAGAGAGACAATTCCTGGTTTCCTTAGAGGGCCTTGTTCTCCTTGGCAGAAGCTCAAGTCTTGATTCTCGCCCTCCCTTCTCTTTTTAGGAATGTTATGCTGAGAAGCCACAGAAAAGGGGAGGCATATTAGGGAATTGGGGTATACGTTGCCGCAAAAGAGACAAATACTGTACGTAGTTGGAAGTTTACCTTTGGTAATCCTTACTTTTGATGCGGCTTCCCGTGATCTCCGCATCTCAAAGGCCAACACGTGAGAAACTAAACTAAATGAGTTGAGATTAATGGGATGGTTCTCTCAGATGCGCCAAGACAAAGCAAGTGAGCTTAATAAGGTGTAATTAATAATGGGAACTTTTCTCGTGGATAGTTGAGATTCTCAGTTTAGTTTCGTGAAAATTGTGGGTTACAATATCCAGTAACTTTAAAAAACTGTCTAAGTACACAGTAGGGAAAAAAAAAACTAACCGTTTTCTTGATACTTAGACCACATGGATAATTTAGAGCATTTTTATTTTTAGTGGACCTGATTTAAGTTTTTCACTAAGTTGTGTTTTAAAACGTTAGTGTCACATCACCAAGACATTTTTTAACTCTTCTTTTACTTATTTTCCTTAATAAAAATGGTGTTTGAGTTTGGTCCATGTTCACAAATACAGTAATGAGTAATGATTGTAAAAACTTAACCTTATATTAGGATTTTGAAACCACTGAAGATCAGAAAGTGTTATGTTCATAGGCTGCATGACATATTTTCATTTGATAGCCTCACAAGAAGTAGTGGATGTATTTTTTAACATTTAAAGATAATGGTGTAATTTCTATTTCAAAAACAATATGCAGGTATGGGCTTATTTTGCCAAAGAAAACACAGCAGTTGCACCCTGTTTTGCAAAAACCATCAGTGTTTGGGAATGATTCTGATGAGGAGGAGGTAAGGGAACCTATGTTTTATTCTATCTTTTGTCAGAAATATAAAAAATTTTAAATTGAACTTGTGAGTTTGATGCCTTTACTTTTGTTATTTCTCAGCACAGTGTTTTTGGAATATAATTTACAGAATTATCAAAAGGAATTTTTAAAGAAAGAAGCTCCACCAATTTTTTTCTTTATAAACTGAGTTTTTTTTCCCAGAAGCTATGAACTTTGTTACTTTTAGACAATTAGACAAAGTCTTTTCAGACAACTACCATTGATGTAACTAACCTGATGGTAGTTTCCTAGGAATTAGCAATTAAAATGTTACCAGTGTCTTACAAATTTCTATTAGCAGCATAGTTTCTAATTTGTTAACCATCCTCTATTAAAAACATTTTTTCATGTAACTATTTTTGTGGTCATTTCTTCATTGCCTGTTAAATGTCATTGCTCAGTTTCTATTATGGTAGTGAATAAAGTTAAATGTGGATACTACTGTGACAGTAACATCTAATATCAACATTTTCTGTTTTAGCAACCAAAACAGTTTTTTCATTTGAAACTATGTTTACATCAGAAACAAGCCCAGATGTGTGCTTAATACTTATTTTTTTCCCCCTAAAAGAAAAACCTTTTCATCAGTTAATCTCTGGTACCTCTTTGACTCTGTCAGAAAAAGAACTTCTGTTTCAGTTTTTACTAACTATACAGTAGTATAGGTAGATATTTCCTATTTCTTTGCTTCTTTGGAAAAAATTTGCTATATTTGATCATACTTTTTAAAATTTGAGGTTAAGTTTACCTATAATAAAATTTACACATTTTAAGTGTACAGGTCGATGATTTTTGGCAATTTTTTTAACCCCAAATCAAGATGTGGAACTCTTCTGTCTGTTCTGAAAATTGTTCTGTGCACCACTGCAGTCTGCCTCCCCACATTTTGCCTCAGAAACTACTTATGTGAGTTCTATGACTAGTTTTGTGTGTTCTAGAATTTCATATAAAAGAATTTGTACAGTGTATAGTAGTCTTTTAGGCAATGACTACTCTTTCTTTTTCTGTGGATTTGCCTGTTTAGGACATGTCATGTAAATGAAATTATACAGTGAGTGGCTTTTGTGTCTGCTTTCACTTACCATAAAGTTTTCAAAGTTATAGTGTATTGCTACTTCTCTCTCTCCCTCTCTCCCCCCTCTCCCTCTCCCTCTCCCTCTCCCTCCCCCCCCCCAGTGAAACCAAGGGGCTCAATTGTGTGGGCTTTTGAGTTGTTTCCAGTATCTGTCTATAATAAGTGCCACTTCAAAATTTATGTACAGATTATTCCTCATTTAACAACTGTTGGAACTCAACAACCTACCACTTAGACTTACAACCCATTTTTTTTTTTGTACAATTCTGTACATGTTGTTTATAGAGCATAGTGCCTCAGTGTCTTTTTTTGTACAGTGCACCTTGTTTATACAGTAGTGTAATTTCTGCTGATTGTACTATTTAGTACTATAGTTTCATGTTCTGTTATACATCACAATACTGTATGTAAAAGTTAGGGAGATAAAAGCAAATTCATCAAGTTGGGAGTTATTTGTTTTTTTTTTTTTTTTAGTGGTGCCGGGGATTGAACTCAGGGCCTTGTGCTTGCAAGGCAAGCACTCTAATCACTGAGCTAAATCCCCAGCCCCAAGTTGGGAGTTTTTTTGACCGTTTCTTTGTTCTGAATATTGTAATGTACATATTATGTACAACTCCTCATTTGGAGACCAATTCAGTTAACTACCTAGTTGCAGGACTATAACTTGGTCGTTAAATGAGGAATGTCTGTATAGGTTTTTGTGTCAACATACGTTTACATGTTTTCATTTCTAGTGGATATATACTGGAAATAGAATTACTGGTTTATATAATTATGTTTTACCTTTTGAGGAATTGCCAGACTGTTTTCCTAAGTGGGTATACCATTTTGCTTGCCCTTCAGCAGTACTTCAGGGTGCTAGCATTTCCACATCCTCTTCAATATTTCTTAACTCTTTTATTATAACCTTCTAGTGGATGTAAAGTGATAATCTCATTGTGGTTTTGGTTTGGATTTTCTTGATGTCCAGTGATGTTTGGCCATTTTTGTATCTTTGGGAAAATGTCTATGTGTATCATTTACCTATTTTTATGTCATTTTATTATGAGTTATAAGAATTCTGTACATAGTCTGGGTACAAAGTACCCTGTTAGATAGATGATTTGTAAATATATTCTCCTGTTCTATGGGTCATCTTTACACTTTCTTGATAATGTCCTTTGAAAGACATTTTAATTTTGAGGAAGTCCATTTTATTTGTTTTCCTTTGGTGTCATTCCTAAAGAAACTGTTGCCTAATTGAAGGCTACAACCATTAATACCTGTGTTTTCTTCTCAGAGTTTTGTGGTGTTGGCTTTTACATTTAGGTCTTTGATCCATTTGGGTTTTTTTTTTTTAATAATGTTATGAAGTAGGGTTCCAGTTTTATTCTTTTGTATGTGAGTATCCAGTTTTCCCGTCACCATTTGTGAAAAGATGATTTCCAATTAAATTGTCTGGGACTTTGTGGTTTGTGTTATAGAAATGATTATTAAAATCATTCACTGTGAATATGACAGAAAGATGGGACATGCTTATCTTGTGGTTTCACATTAATTCATCCTGGCATACTGTGTAATACAAAGCAACATGAAGTTACCACAATGTACCTCACTTTGAGAAGCACAAGTGTTAAATCTAAAATGGTTCAGATCTAAAATGTTCCCCCAAATTCTCATGCACTCAGGTGGGGCTTTTGGAAGGTGATTGGATAATGGGAGTATGATAGCTGACTTGCTGTTGGGAGATGGGACCTCATTGGAGGCCAGTCACTGAGGGCCTGACTAAAAAAGGTATATCTCCCTACCCTCTTCCTCCCTTCTCTGCTTCCTGGCCACCATGACATGAGCAGCTTTTCCTTCACTGTGACCCTCTGCCATCCTGTATCTGCCTTGGAGCAAGCCACCTGTGAATTGAGAACTCTGAAACTGTGAGCCAAAGTAAACTCTCCTTTAAGTTGTGAGTGTCCATATTATGTCTCAGCAACAAGAGAGTGACTAAGACACAGGTAGTCTAGAAAGTTTAGTCAGAGTGATAGTAGCTGGACCCAGAAAAGATAGGCCTGGGCCTATACCTATATGTAGATAGACTATATTGTAGAAAATTGATTATATAGGTGATTGAAGACTTGAGAAGCCACATAGGAGATTCTGAGGCTATCCATATTGGAGTAGTAGTATGTAAGTTCTGTAGTAATAAATGGAGGGATCCAGGTAGATTGATGTGTCTTAGATGCCAGGGACTGAGGTTACCTGGCACGAATTAGGCTTATCTAGAAGGAGCTGATGCCAATCCAAAAAATACCTTACCATTCTCTTACCCTCCCATATACCACCTTCTTGGATTGGTGGAGCCCAGGTGACAGCCAGCTGACAAGGGAGCTGCAACTTTATTCCTTGGCATAATTTACTTACCTGTAAAAAAAAAAAATCAGTCTGCCACCTGTGGTGCATTCCTTGCTCAGGAGGCTGAGGCAGGAGGATTGCTTTGCATTCCACGCCATCCTGAACTACAAAGTGAGACCTTGTCTCAAAAAACCACACACACACAATCTGATGAATTCCAGCTTATCTTTGTACAGAGAAGTAAATTTCTTACTTGAGTATATTACTAATGTGAAGTTTGAATGTAAAACTTTTTTCGTAACTAATCAGTTTAAATAATTATAAAAGTATCAGTGCTTTGAAAACTATAAAGATACCTATGGTTCTTCTGAGGAGAGCATTTACTATACCTTGAGAGACTCCACCATGAAGCAAAGCCATTATTTTTTGCAATTCACTGGAAGCAGCTAAGATCCCAAATTTAATAAGATTGTGCTTTGTCTACAGCTGTCCAGCAGAGGGGGCCCTAGCACATGAATTCTATTTCATTACATGCTTGCATTCAGGATTATGAAATGGGAAAGTGGTAGTCCAGCATTTTTAGTTGTTTAAGTAGTTCTTTTTAAAATTGTTAGACTAATTAGAAAATTATATTTTGTTCAAAGGTGAGAGAAATGGCAAAGGAAAATTTTTGCCCGAAATGAGTAAGAAAACAGATTGTGATGTTTCTGTCTGATCGTGTATTTGAGTGGTTTTACTGTCCGACCATGTTCTAGTTTTTCCAATCCAGTGGTCACCACCTGTATTACAAGTATTTTTCTTGGTTGTTTTATTTATTTATTTACTTTGGGTTTTTAAGACAGAGTCTCGCCGTGTATACTCCAGGGTCTCACTGGGTGGCCTTGAACTCCTGGCAGTCATCCTGCCTCAGCTTCCCAAATCTGGGACTATGCATGTACACCTGACTTCTTGGTTTATTTTGATAGATTCATAATAGTTTCCTTATTATCTCTCTTCCCTTGAATTTACTTTAAATAATGTGGTTAGGTCGATCTTTCTAAAGTACTATTCTAATCACTGTTACTCCCAGTTCCTAAATGCCATTTAATGCTTTGATTTTAAAATGCATATTAGCATTTTCTCCTAACTGTTCCTCCATGCAAAGTTCATTGTCATGGTGGTAGTTTTCACAGTTCTGCCTTTCTTCTTCACACTGGGAGTCTTCTTTGTATCTGTGTATGCCCAAATTATAGCCATTCATGAAACAGTACAAGAGCTACTTCCCGTGAGAAACCCTCTTTGATTTTCTCCAATAGAAGTAGTCTTTTCTTTTCTTACACTTTTAGCTTTTTACTTTTTAAAGCTTGTATTAAGAATTGTTTACTTACGTGTCTTGTTATATTAAGAGTATGAGCTCCATGAGTAAGGTCTGGGTATCTAGGCTGGCTTCCAGGAACATGTCTATACAATACAGACATTGAGGGGTTTAAATATCTGTGGTAGGCCCACATACAGGTTGAACATCCCTAATCTGAAAATCCAAAATTCAAAGAGCTCTAAGATCTGAAACTTTGAGCATCCATATTGATGCTGCAAGTAGAAAATTCCACACTTGAATTCATGTGAAAGATTGCAAACAAAATATAGGTACACTAAAAATACTATGTAATATTTACTCTCAGACTGTGTGTACAGGTTATATATGAAACATAAATGAATTTTGTATTTAGGTCCCATCCCTGAGATATCTTAGTATGTGCAAATATTCCAAAATTTGAAGTCCAAAATACTCGGGGCCCAATCATTTCAGATATGGCACACTCAACGTGTAATAAATGTTTTAGCATCTGTTAGCTATCCAGAAAGCTTTACTCAATGTGAAAGCAGTCAGTAGAGAACATATAAACAGTGAGCATGTGTGATAAATGTGTTACAGTAAAATTTTATTTACAAAAACGGGTGGCTATATTTTATTGATTCCTGGTCTCTATGATTATTCTCAAGAGATAAATATTTCACAACTTTTACAAGGTGATTAGTGGCAAATATAGGTAGATATTGGATGACAGATTAAACATGGAACTTTTAGGTGTTTGTGATAAATGTTTGTTTTGCAGAGCATAATAGAGTTTTCCTTTTAGTCTTGACAATTGAAGTGCTTATTTTAGGCAATTATATACTTGTAAGATGCATTTTTGCAACATAATTCATATGCCATGGAAAGGTATTGTGCATACAAATCTGAAAATTGTTGCTTTTGGGTAAAGAGGCAAAGTTCTTTGACCCTTTCAAAAGAGTACTGAATTAAACTACATAGGAAAAATGTGTGCACTTTATGTATGTGTGTCTACTTCTGTAGTGTGTGTGTAAAATTTTACATATAAATTCAGAAGCTGTGCTGTAGACTTTTTACAGTTCAGCATTAATTTTCATAAGATGTACAGCATTGAATACAAAAACCATTAAAAATTCTGCCAAAAAAATTTATAGATAAACATAGAAGAAATAGAAATATCTAATGAGCATTGAAAATACTAAATCTTACTGTATTTAAAAAATGTAAGCTAGGTCAACAGTGAGCTGCCACTTTTTATGTCATATTAACAAATACTTTTCTTGGTACTGCAGATTGAACATAGGACTTTTGCACTGAGCTATATCCCATCCCTTTTTAAGAGTTTTTTTGAGAGAGGATCTTGCTAAATCACGAGTTATCCAGGCTGGGCTTTAACTTGTGATCCTCCTACTCAGCCTCTCAGAGTGCTGGAATTGCAGGTGTCACCTCTATGCCTTGCACAAATACTTTTAAAAATGCTAATGGCAAGATTTTGGTGAAATGAGCACTCCAACTTGTATCACTGTAAATTGATACTCATTTCTGGAAAGCAGTTCTAAGGAATAGTATCAGTCCTTTTAAAAGTTAAATTTTTTTTTAACTCTGTCAGGAGAAAGAACCATGCCAGTATCTTCCTTTCTAAAATTCTTATTTTGGAGAAATCAGAAATCCATATAAAAGATTTGTTCATGCTCTTCAGAACTATTTATCTCAGAGTTGTTACAATAGTAAAAATTTAAAACCAGTCCAACTTTAGCAGTGAAAGCATACCCAAGTAAAGTGTGTTAAGTTCATCATGAAATAACACTTAGTGAAAAAATACATAAAAGATTGTTAGAGATTGCTGGGTACATTGGTGCACACCTGTAGTGCCAGGTATTTGGGAGGCTGAGTTGATGCAGAAGGATCACTTGAGCTCAGGAGTTTGAGGCCAGCCTGGGCAGTATAGTGAAAACTTGTCTCCAAACAAAAACCAAAAAAATTTATTATAGACAAAGGATAAAAGCTAGTAAACTATGAGTGATGAGCGATTGTTTTGTTTTTTACACTTTTCTATATATGTATTTTTAGTAATAATTCTGTCTTTTCCATGTTTAATGTGGCATATTTCTTTATTCAGATGTTTTAAAAACTCTTTTGTATAATTTTATAATTTCTTCCATAAAGCTCTCACATATATTTTGTTTAATATTTAGGTACTTTATAGTCAGTGTTGCTATTTTATAAGGAAATTCTCCAAATTTTTTATTACTAATGTGTATGACTGCTTTATCTCTCCCACTCGCACACAAGCGCTCTCTCCCCCCATATATATATATAAATAAATGTATATGTGTGTGTGTGTGTATGTGTGTATTTGGAGGGATGCTGGGCATCAGACTTGGGGCCTTGCACTTGCTAGGTAAACGCTCTGTCACCAAGCTAAATCCCCAATCCCTGTTTTCTCATTTTTGTATTGATATTCTAGTGTCTATATAGTTAAGTTACCAGTTTATTTTTTTATTTATGTAGACAATCATATTACCTACAAGTAGGATATTTTTAATCTCTTCAACTATTTTATCTCCTGCTTCCATCCATGTATACTTATGTGTATATTTATAGTATAAACAGAAACAATGTTAGAGACATTCATGTATGTTATGTATTTTAATGGAAATTGCTTATAAAATTTCACAAATGGGATGTTTGCTGTAAGTTTTTGTTGCATTTTTTAGTTCACTAAGAATTTTTAGAATCATAAGTATTAAGTTTTAATGATTTTTAGCATCTATTAATGTGATAAATCGACTTTAATTTTCTGAAATTAAACTATCCTTCCATTCCAGTAATAGTGGATTTTTAAATTTAATTGATTTGTTTGACTGTCTCACTACTGTAGTTGCCTTTTACATTGCTTTCTATTTCTGAGGCCTTTGTCTTAATTGGAGTTTTTTTTAACATGTTCTTGTAAGAGGGCATTATTTCCTAAGTTCTTGATTGTTAAAGAATTCTTGCCTGTTGCTTTTATCATTTAAATATCTACTTGAATGGATATAATATTTCAAAAATAACAATTTATTTGAAAACCTTTATAGACATTAATTCTGAGTGTTCTTATGAGGAAGTAAAACAGTTTCTTGTACTTATTGAGTTGGATAATAGGAAGATATATTTTCTTTACATCCTTTTTTTTAAATATTTATTTTGCTGCAAATAATTTAGAATATTTTTTCCTGGAGTACATGGTTGTTCTTTATCTAAATACTTTACTTTTCCCTCATTTCATAGAAATGTATTGCATTATAAGAATGTTTTTATGATCTGTTTGCTAGGTTATCCGTTTGAATGATCGTCTTTGACTTCCATATCATCATATGTTCATTCATTCATTCAACAAATATTTATTGATCTCCTTCTCTGTACCATTGAAACACCACTTCAGCCGCTGCCTTTGTGGAGCTGATGTTCTAGAGGAGGAAGGAGGGGTGATAAACAATTAACGTAATGGATAAATTACATGTTTATTTGGAAGATGACAAGGGCCATGAAAAGGGAGATGGAGCAGGGAAAATGAGAGAAGTAAACAGATATAAATTACTCAATGTATTTTTCTTTTTCTCTGCATTAACCTTGTTTATCTTAAACCTTTGTCAGTATTTCAGTTGTCTTTTCTGTTTATAATTTATTAACTCTTTTGGTGTTATTTCAGCCTTCAGTCTGTTTGCTTTAGCTCTATAATTTTATCTTTTTTTAATCTCTTATTGTCCTACTTGATAGGTAACTTTCCTTCGATTTGTCATATTTTTGAAGTTTGAGAGGGAAAGGGACAGGAAATAGAGTGATAGTTTGAATAAATACCAGTAAGAGTTGGTGAAGTATTGTTAGTTACTGTCTTAGGGTAGAAATGATCTGTGCGTGTGTAAGAGGCTGAGGGAAAAGGAAAGATTTTATAGCTGAGGGAATTAGGGATCAAGAAGTTAAGTTGGCGCGTGTAACACATATTCAGGTAATAGCCAGATTTCAAACCCAGAAGATCTGCTGGATTCCAGAGTCTGTGTTTGTGAAAAATAATAGAGTCCTTCTGGGAGGCAGTTTGTTCCTAATTGACTTTTTTAAGAGTTTCAAAGTGGGACTGGGGGCTTAGCTTGAGGCAGAGTGCTTGCCTCAAAACCCCGAGGCCGCGAGTTCAACCCCCAGCACTGCCCCCGCCCACCCAGAAAAGGTTTCGGAGAACAGATTTTAGAAGCAATAGAAGGAGGGCTAGTTTGCAGACTGGCAAGGATGAAACTGACTTCAGAAAGTCAGTCTTTTTTATTATTTGGAAAAGGAGCACAAAATAGGAGTCAGGTTGAGAGGTATCATTACATTGAAATTACACCTTTGGCTTCCAGTGAAACCCATTGGTTAAAAACAAATGAGGGGCAGGGTGCTGGGGATCAAACTCGGGGCCTTGTGCTTGCTAGCCCAGTGCTCTGCCACTTGGACTGAATCTCCAGCCCCCGGAAAGTTACTAACAGTCTATCCTGAGGATTTCCAAATGGGTTGTCACTATTTCCAAGGGGACATTAAAAAATTTGTGGAATGACTTTTGCTTATCATACCTGCTAAAGATGGGGTGAGGCACTGAGCTTTGATGTGAGCCAGAGGTGCTAGATACAGTGCTCTGCATCTCCTGATCCTCATCTTCATAGGTCAGATTTCTGAACATGCATATAAAGAAATGGAAAGTTGCTTTTAATTTTAGCAACCTAGATCCTAAGTTCTTTTTGCACATGAACACACAGTAGACATTGTATGTTTTATTAAAATTTTTAATGAAATGAACTTTAAAATACTTTTTAAATAAAAAGTATTATTTTTTCATGGCAAAATATAATGCTAAATTTCCTCTTAATTTGGCAGTCGAGGGAAGATTATACTTTGTTTTGTTCAGAATTTTACCAAGACTTGTTCACCATTTAAGAAAACTGGATCACCGTCACCAGTGTCACTTGTGGTTTTTCAGTCACCAGCTCTGCAGTCAGCATTTGTATTTATAGCATTACTGGTGATTACAGAGCTTCTGCGTAGGGGTGGAAGCATTTGAGCACTTAATACTAGTGTGAATGTGCATTTATGTGCTGAAATACAGTATATATAATCCTAGTATAAATTACCTTCCCTCTATTCGATTCTGTTTCTTTGTTTGGCAGTACTGGGTGTTGAACTCAGAGCTTTTACACCAAGCTACATCTCCATTCTATTTTTTATTTTGAGACAGGGTCTCACTGTATTGCCCAGGCTGGGCTTGAACTTGCTTCGGCCTCCCAGGGTCCTGGAATTGCAGGTGTGCACTACCACACCCAGTTTATATGTATAATTTTTTTAAAATTACATGTAGAGTTGTATTATCACTGCATTTATTTCAGTATAGATAAGGGGCATTAACAAATACTTCTTTATAATCTTGATCATGGCAACTTGATTGGCTAGGGAGCTGCTCTGGGGATTGGTGGAACATACTTGTGGGTGTGAATGGGTACATCATGAAGACAAGACCTTGGGTACTGTCCTGTGTCCCTTGCCTTTTCCTCTCTGGTTCTGGTCCCTTGCTATGCCTCCTGGCTGCCATGAACTAAGCAACTTTATTCTGCCATGGAGCCTGCCAGCTATAAACTAAGTCTCCTGAAGTCACAAACTAAAGTAAACCTCTCCTTCTTTAAGTTGTGGGTGTTGGGTATTGTGTCCCAGCAATTGGAAAACTAATACAGTAATCTAGAGTTGAGAGCTACCGGCTAACAGTGTTTTCTCCACTGCCATTGTGATTCATTTTAATAGTTTCTTCCTCTGTATTTTATTAATAGACAGTCACACACTCTTCAAATTTTAGCATTGCTTTCTTTTTCTGGTCTACTTAAATTAACTAGAACTACTCCAGAATATTTGTTGAAGTATAGTGGTGATAGCAGGCATTCTTGTCTTGTGTATAACCTTATGAAAATATTTCTGATGTTTCACCACTGAATATGCTATTCACTCTGTATTCATAGTAAATACTCCTTTAGAAATTAAGGATGTTTCCCTGTTAATAGATTTATCATTTCCAAATATTGTTCATAATTATTGGATGATGATCTGTTGAGTCCGTCACCTTAGAATCCTTCAATTGGGTGCCCCTCCCTTTGGGAGAGTATACTTCCTTCCTTATTGAAACAGGTTAGCCATGAGACTTGTTTTATAGCCAGTGGAATGTGAGTGAAAGTGATAACGTGCTATCTCTGAGCAAGTCATTGTTTTTTCTTGTTTTCACTAGCATATTATGAGTAAGGGCCTGTGTCTTCACCCTCAGTCCAAGAATGAAGATAATTGAAGTTGCAGCCATCCACGGTAGACATGTATCGTGAGCAGTAAATAAACTGCTATGTGGTAGCAAGCCATAAAATTTTGGTGGTGTTTATTAACAGGATAAATTAGTGAAAATTGACTAATAGCTCTAATAGCTAAAAATTTTTATTAAGCACTGAAATTTTGTCATCTCTTTTCAGCATTTGTTACTATGAATTACATTGATTTTTCTAAAGTGAAACTACTCTTTAAATACTAGGATAAACCCAATTTGGTCTGCGTGTATTATTTTTATAAATGCAGCTATATTTTACTTTCTGCTTTTTAATTATAAAACATGTATATTGTATAATTTATCATGTAACCATTTTAAAATGTATATTTCAGAAATGTATATTTCTGTTTACATACATTCACATTGTTAAACTGTCACCACTGTTCTGTTTTCATAAATTTTCCCAAGGGTTGGGGATGTAGCTCAGTGATGGAGTGCTTCTCTAGCACCTACATGACCCTAGGTTCCGTCCCTGGTACCACAAAACAAAACAATAAAAACTTCCCAAACAGAAATTCTATACTCATTGAACAGTAACTACCCACTTTCCTTCCCCACCCAGACCCTAGCAACCATTATTCTACCTTCTATCTAGGAGTTTGACTACTCCAGATACCTTATAAAGGAGAATCATATAGTATTTATCTTTCGCAGTGGCTTATTGCATTTAGCAAAATGTTCTCAGGGTTAGTCCATGCGTCAGAATTTCCTTCGTTGTATACATATGTCTCATTTTGTTTTATCTGTTCATTCATCTGTGGACATTAGAGTTTCTACCTTTTGGCTATTGTGAATGATGTTGCTATGAACATGAGTGTACAAGTCTTCATTTGATTTGCCTTCAATTGACTTTGTCTTCAATTCTTTTGAGTATATACATTCAGAAGTGGAATTGCTGAATCATGTAATCATTTTATGATTAACTGAGAATGTTTAAATTTTGAGGAGCTTACACAGTAGCCGTCTCATTTTACATCCCTACTAGCAGTCCACGAACATTCGATTTTCTCCTTCCTGTACCACTTGTTACTTTTCTCTAAATAGCCTTCCTGAAGGGTGTGAAGTGGCATCTCATTGTGGTTTCTTTTTTTTTTTTTTTTTTTTTTTTTTTTTTTTTTTTTTTTTTTTTTTTTTTTTTTTTTTTTTTTTTTTGGTGCTGGGAATTGAACTCAAGGCCTATGTGCTTTGCAAGGCAAGGACTCTTAACCACTGAGCTAAATCCCCATCCCCCTGTGGTTTTAATTTATATTTCCCTAGTGACCATTCATGCACAATATCTTTTCGTATGTCTTGGCCACTTGTATATATCTTTGGAGAAATGTCTAAGTTCTTTGCCCATTTTTTAGTTAACATTTTGTGTGTTTGTTGTTGGGTTCTTCATTCTGAGTATCCATTACTGATACAAGACTTACACATATTTTTTCCCATTCTGTAGGTTGCCCTTTCACTCTAGTGATAGTGTCCTTTTGATGCACCAGTTTTTAATTTTGATAAAGTCCCATTTAATTTGTTCTTTTGTGGCCATGGGTTGTCTGCTGTTTGTAATTTCCTGACATTTCCTTAAGTGTCTTAATACATGGTCAGAATTTGTGACTTATTCATGTGTGTTGGAAATTAATCTTCTCTGGTTTCTTTAAAGTACTATTTGAATATATGAGTTTGTGTATATTTGTGCATTCATTTATTCATTGCTCATGGCAAGTCAATTGTCATGACTGTCTTCCAAACTCTAAAAATGTGAATATTTTTAGATGGAATTTACATTCTTTGATTAGCCATACTATTTTTTTATTACCTCCTGTTGTATTACACTAGGCTTGCATCTCTGGCCCTGCAAGCAATTTGATTTTGTATCCTTTGTGCAACATTACTTATATTATTCAAATCTGTATATGTTCTTACTGATTATCTACCTGATATTTCCTGAATGTGATATAGTAGTTTACATTATGATTATGATTGTGTTCCTTCTCTTCCTTCCTTGCTTCTTTTCATCCTTTTTCCCTTCCTTCTTTTCTTTTTTTTCCAAAGCTTGGATCAAACACAAGTCTTTCATGCACACTAGGCAAGCGCTGTGTCACTGATCCCACTCTCAGCTCTCTCTTTAGTAAATTTTGTCTTTATATATTTTGAAACTTTGTTATTAAACATCTAAATTTCTTATTTTCCCTTTTCTTCTATGTACTATATCAAGTTTTTGTTATGGGTATTCTATTTTATCCCCTTCCCTGGGAGTTTTGCTTACATTATATTTAATGTTACTCCTAGAACTTTGGCACAATAATTAAACTTGTATTATTCTGTTTAGAATATTCAAATCCTCCTTTGCACAAGCCAGCGTGTTTTTATTTCTCTCTGATTTCTCTATTCTCTTTCCTTCCAGGAACTTTGCCTAGGCTGTAGAAAACTTTGCCCAGTGACAAGTTCCCAGCCTCTCTTTGCATGCATCTAGGATTTTAGTTGTGAATATTATTTTTTAAATGATTGCTGCTTAGTCTTATTGGTTTGGTGACTGTTGCTTTCTGCATCCTACTTCTTTGTCTGAATAGTATATTCTTAAGCCTTTTAGAAATTGTAGGAGGTACTCTTTGAATCCTTACACATTTGCAGATATCTTTATTAAGTAATCTGCACTTTCAGTCACCTTCACCAAATGTTGTTGGAATCTTTCTCTTTCTCCTTGTTTTTCTGAAATTTCACCAGGTTCTATTTAGGCTCAACATTTGATGAACACTCGGTTTGAGGACTTGACATTTCCCTTAGTTCAGAGATGTTTTCTTCTTTTGCTGCTTTGGAGAGTTTCTTCCTTCCATTTTATTCCATCCTTCTGGAATTCGTATTAGATACATTTTAGAACATCTGAATATTTCTCCATGTTTGACTTTTCTGTTTTCCATGTTTTTTATCTATTCGGTACATGTTGGGAAAATTCTTTGACTTCATTTTTCATTCACCATTTTGAATTGAGTTTATCATTGTTAAGCTCTGGTTGATTACTTTTTGTGGATGCAAGTTCTGTTAAATATTATCTCAATAAAGTGTTATGTATGAGGAGTGAGTTCTTCCAATTATTAAGTTTTATGACTCATTTTATTGAGGATCAGCAACTGATTGAAGGTTTTTGTTTTGTTCATACTCGTATTTG
The DNA here is from genome assembly GCA_004026905.1 of Hystrix cristata. Lineage (NCBI taxonomy): Eukaryota > Metazoa > Chordata > Mammalia > Rodentia > Hystricidae > Hystrix > Hystrix cristata. The sequence continues at coordinate 22,236 of PVJO010013809.1, read as the reverse complement.
AGATCTACACCAGATCTTATTTCATAATGCTGCCTAATTATCGGGGAGGCTTAGGCTTGTCACCGGTCAAGGTTATCCTACCACATGTCTAACCAAAGTTTCAGTTCTTCCTGGGTGTCCCCATGCCAATCATCTGAGGCATTGCTCTCATTCACAGCCCTGTCTTGACTGTAACTAAGGGCAGAAATGAAATCTATTAACTTGCCTTTTCCAAAAGAAGGCTGTGTGATCCATACCTACATTGCTGCTTTTAATGCAGAATCCCCAGTTAGTTTGTTTCTCTGTCTACTCCTGCTTTTTATATCCCTTACATAAGAACACGTACCTTTGGAACCATTGTCACCTTTTCTAGCAGTCAACCTCTGTGGGTTTTCCAGTTCACTGAGTGTACCTGTTTATTTCTAGCATGGTTATGGATTTATCTGTCATTTCAAAAGTTTAGATTAGGAAAAAGAGGAAGCTGCAGCATGTGATAATTTGCCAGCTAGAACCAGAACTCTATACTGCTTTTCTGATGTTAAGATCCTGGACAAGTTGTTTAATTTCTCTTAAGTCTCAATTCCCACATTAAAAAAAGAACTCTATAATATCTACTTAAAAGTTTATTTTAGATACTAAAAATAGTATATATTAAGCACCTGTAGTATTTGATACAAAGTAAAAATGCAATAAATGTTGCCTATATGACTACAATAACGGTATCTTCTCCGAGTGTAGTAATTACTATCATTAATTGCCTAAAAATTCCCTGTGCTGTCTCCGTCCCACTTTGTGTTTGACAGTCATATTTGGTGGCCTGGCCTTTTTGTGACCTTTAAGGGAATCTTGATTTCCAACTTGGGTTGTGGCCATTAGCCAGGGACCATTATATTAGAGAAATTCCATAAATCATGTGGTAATATTCATAATTGTATTTTTTAATTATTACTGTTTTATTTGGTGTGTGTACATAGTATTATTGAACCCTTTTTACCCATTCTGTTAACTGATACTTTCTAATTAGAAGAGAATAAACATTTTACTTCCAAATTTTCTATTAAATAATAAAATCAGTTTTATGTTTTTCTAAAAGCATATACGTCTTCATATACCGACAGGCTTTGATATTGCCTATTCCAGCGTTACCATAAAAATCATTTTAAAAAATTTTCCCTTTTTTTCATGTTGTGTTTCAATGTGTGTAGTCAGACAAAAAGCAATAATCCCTCATCTCACTCTTGGATTTATGAGAAGCTCAAAATAAGATAGATCAGATCACTTTCTGAAACAAAATTACTTTATTAGTTTAGTAATAATTTGAGGTTACTTTAAAGATAAGAAGCAGCGTTTGGGAGGAGATTCATTTCCTGCCTCTGAGCTTTATCTGCAAGAACTACATCTTCAGTGTCAAGAGATTTTGTATTTATAACTGAACTGTAATAAAGTGTGTACTAGGGATGCTGCACACCTGACTTGGTCATTGTGATTATATATTAGGTGCCAAACTATTGCTTGTCTTTGAAAAAAAATACATTACCAAGTGTATTTCATTAAAATTTGGCCTATATAGGGAAAGATCATAAGACCTTTGACTCTTCATTCTGAGAGTGCTTGTTTTTACCAACATGGTCAGTGATGTTTGTTTTGAAAATAAGTTTGTGTTTCTAACTGAATTAATTTAGGGTTTTTTTTTTGTTGGTGAATGAAAGAATAATTGGAAGAGATACTATGTTTCATATATGTTTTCATTAAAGCTTATTATAAAGCATTTGTATGCAACTATTTTTACTAATATAGACTATTAAAACTATGATTTTTTTCTTCTTTAATCAGTATCTTCCACTTTATAGGTTAGAGAAATATACTAAGCAACCCAAAATTGCCCTTCTTTTTCCATTCCCTTTATGTTTATCCCACTTTTGTTATATCTATTTATTGCACAGAAATTACCACCCAAAGCATTTAAGATTATTATTTCAGAACAATACCCTTCATGACATTTCATACACACACACACACACACACACACACACACACACACATACACACACACGTCTTTATAGGAATAGCTGTTTATTTTCTTTCTGGAACTGTGATTTGTGATAGAGCTTTGACAAAGGAAATAATGATGCTAACATGTGGTAAACTTTTTTGAAACATGTAGAGAGCTGTTACTTATATTCTTCATTTCAAGGCACACTCAAATCATTAGCCTGGATAAGGCTTTTATTGTACTTATTAATTTTCCTCTTTACCCTGAACTCCTTTTTCACTGTCTTTAGACAAACTATGATGTGTTTAATATAAATGCTTTAGTAAGTGTATACTGAATATGTATGCTTTTACATTATAAATATCATTTTAAAAAACCAGAATTATTTGCTCCTTGAAAATTTAGTAGAATTAAGCCTGTAAAACTATCAGGTTAGAGCTCTTCAGAAGAGGATGTCTTTTTGGTTGGTTATTGGTCCATTCGAGTCCTTGAACTAACGTTAAGAAAATATATAAATCTGTTAGATCTTTCATCTGTCATTTGGATCTCTTCACTTTTCTGCAGGCTTGCCAGAAGCTTCTGTATCATTACCAGTCTTCTCAGAGAACCAGCTTTTGATTGTTTTGTTGATTAATTCTCTATTTAATTTCTGCCTGTAAAGGGCTAATCAAAAAATATGGTATATCTTTTAAAAATTTTTATTGCAAGATACATTGCCATCAATCTCCCTCAAAATAATCCCCTTCACTTGTCTTTCTTACCACTTACTAAGTCCTCTTTTGTGAGTCTCTTCTTATTACTGCCCTAATGCCCTGAATTTGTTTAAAACATAAAGCAATTTTTGTCAAAAACATTACAATGTGTCCTCACCCACCTATTCACTGGATCTGGCACCTTGTAACTTCTGGCTCTTTTTTTTCCATTTAATAGACTGATTTGCTTTTCCCAATTGAAATTTATACATTTCATTGTGTTTTAGTTAAAATTTTGGTTATTACCCCCAAACAAGTCCAGACTACGTGTATATATTCAGGTCATTTGTTTTAAGTACCTTTCTGTTACTCCTTGCATTCATCGTAAGTACCGTGACATCATCTGGCCACCTTCTGGTTTTCTTTTCTTCCTCTACGCTTGCCTTATAATATCTATATAGGGTGTGACCCTTCTGTTCACAATCTATTTTTAAATAAAATGGTGTTTAATTCTTTCTGTTTTGCATGTGCTTTTGTAGTACTGGCATTGAGGAAGCACCGATCTGCCCTTGAATTTAGGACCCTCCTGCATCAGCCTCCCAAGGACCTGAGATTACAGATGTGTGCTATCATGCCCACCCAGTTTAAATATAGTTTCATTGGAATGTGGCCTTACAGTTATGTATGCATTGTTCTTGGCTGCTTTTGTACTATAGTACCAAAGTTGAGTAACTATAGCAGAAGCTACCTGGACCACAAACTTAAAATATTTACCATTTGACCCTTAAAGAAAAAATTTGCTGACTCTTGCTCTAGATCTGTGCTAATATCGTAGCTAGTAGCTATAGAGGCTATTTAAAATCAAACTTAAATAAAATTTAAAAGTTCCTTAATCACTGTAGCCTCCTCTGGCTGGTGGCTAATGTCTTGGACAACACAGATTTAGAACACAGTCATTTTAGAAAGTTCTGTTGTATAGTCCTCTAGATTTCTGGTTCTTAATTGTGATGGTTGTATTTTTATCCCTTTTTAAAGATACTAAGTTTTACTAAATTATATATTCATCTTTCATGTATTTCATAATATTACTCTTATTGCATGTACTTCTTTATGAGTATTTTCCTTTGAGGGTCTTTATGTGGCAAACTTTCTGAGACTGTACATAAGACTTCTTTACTTTTTTGTTGTTGTTGTTGCTGGGGATTGAACTCTGGGCCTTGCGCTTGCTAGGCGAGCACTGTTGCGCTGAAGTAAATCCCCAACCCATTCTTTACTTTTGAAGATAGTTTATCTGGATATAAATATTTTGGTTCAAAGCTTTCTTTCTTGCTTGCTTTTTTTCTTTCTTGCTTGCTTTTTTTCTTTCTTTCTTTCTTTCTCTCTCTCTCTCTCTCTCTCTCTCTCTCTCTCTCTCTCTCTCTCTCTCTCTCTCTCTCTCTCTCTTTCTCTCTTTCTGTCTTTTTAAAGTTCATAGTGGTGCACACCTATAATCCCAGCACTTGTGAGACTGGGGCAGGAGGATTGCTGTGAGTTCAAGGCCAGTTTGAACTACATAGTGAGACCCTGTCTCAAAAAAAGAGAGAAAATTCTTTCATCAAACTTTAAAATTCATCCAACCAGTAATCATAAATCTTAAATGCAGTGTTGCTGATGAGGTTTCTGATGTTATTCTGTTCTTACTCCTTTATCGATAATCTTTTCCTTGTAGGAAACTTTAAAAAATTTTGTCTTTGATTAGATTCTTAAATCTCATTATAATGTGGGTAGGCAATGTGTGTGCATATGTGTTTTATGTAGTCGTCACTCTTTTTGTAATTCAAAACCTGTTCAGTCTTTTTTCCTTTAATTCTGAAAAATTATCATCATTTAACTATTTCTTTGAATCTGTTCAATTTATGTCCTCTGGGGTTTGTTACGTGACTATCCTCCATATCTCTACCTAATTTTTGGTGGGGAGGATATGCTGGGTATTGAACTGAGAGCCTTGTGCTTGCTAGGCACGTGGTTTACCACTGAGCTAAATCCCCAACCCCTCTACTTCATTTTTAAAAAAATACTTCTTATGCTTTGCAAGACAGTTTCTTAGCCTAATAGCCTTATTCACTAAAATTTGCAAGTCCATCCGTTTATTCGTTTACCCATTTCTTGATATTTTTAACTGTTTTCCATGCACATTATTTCAAATTTTGTTTTGTTTTCTTTTGTTTTCTTTTTTGTTTGTTTGTTTTTTGTTTTTTGAGACAGGGTCTTACCGTGTAGTTCAGGCTGGCTTTGAATTTACTCTGTACCCCAGGCTGCCCTCAAACTCACAGCAATCTTCTTGCCTCAGCCTCCCAAGTGCTGGAAATTTATTTCTTTTTAAAAACTGCTTATTTCTACTTTATGTTATGAGTATCTCCTTTTTTTGGGAATATATATTATGATCATTTAAATTTTATATTTTCTTCGCTCATTGTTTTATTTGACATCTGCTTTTCATTTTTTGTCCTTGTTTGTTGTGTTTTTGGATTTTTGAGAGGTCTCACTTTACAGTCCTTGCTATCCTTGAGCTTGCTGTTTTTTTCAGGCTGGATTTGAAGTCATGATTCTCTTGTCTCAGCCTCACAAGTGACCACACCCTACTCTTCTGTTTTTAATCTTTAAAAACATTTAAGAGGTTTTATCCTTCAGTGTTTATTTTTCCTCACAAGCACATTTTCCACTGGAATTATCAGCCATTTAAAAATAGCTAGTAGTGTATTTGGAAAGAATAGTAGTAAGATTGGCCATTGGCCGGAGAAAGGAGGCAGCTCAGGGGAGAATGTCGGTGGTTATGTTAATCTGGGCCTCCCGTTTTCAATGTCTACTCTGTCCCACAGGACATCTCCCAATAATTCCATCAATAAGTTTTTGTTGTCAAGGACAAACACATCAGAGCTGCCACCACTTCCAGACTGGAGTGCTGCTCTGACATTAACTTTAGCAACTGATCAGTATTCCTTTTAGCCTTGGAAGAGGCTGGAGAGAGGCAGGAACATGTCTGTAGTGTTATTATCATTCTATCCCTCAGTGGTCATCCTTGTATACTTCAGGTCTTGAGTTGCTGTTCTGTGCTTCCTCCATCCACACAAGCCAGCTTCTGTCTGGCAAAGGATTTTTCAGTGTTTATGCTTGCTTCTTAGATCCAACTTTCCTTACCTGTAGGAAGAACATCTTCAGAGGGACAGAACCTGGCTTAGTATCTTTTCAGGAATTGGAAGCTGAATGATAATTGTTAAAATTATGTGTTTGTCCTTTGATTGCATGAGAGTTTTTAGGGGTGCACAAATTTACTTTTCCAGTTATATTTAAACTTTTACTAGTTGTTTTGTGTTTGGGAATCATATATTCTCTTGGTAGTGGGAAGGGGAACACAGAGAGGTCCTGAGCAGTGGTAGTGTTATCGGACGGGTTCAGATATTGCTGGGTTCTTTCCCTCCTCAAGCAAAGAATTGAATGAGGGGGACAAAAAGTAGTTCTAAAGTTTTATTTAAAGTATAGAGAAAAGAAGAAAAGGAAAGTTGAACAGTAGACACAGCAAAATGGGAACCGGGCCTATAAGGCACGGCAGGGGTTACCACGAGACAGGCATGGTAGCAGCAGTGCTGGGGACGCAGCCATCGTCTTCCATGAGAGAGAAAGGAGAGCTCCTTCCCGGTGGCGCGGCAGAGGAAAAAGAGGGCTTGCTTCAGGTGTTGCTAGTATTTATCGAATGGAATTCCCATGGAATCTTGTGAGAACTTCCTGCAGTCCACGTGAGGGCTGCTGCTTGAAAATCATGCCTCAGGCTGACCTCACTTCCAGGCCACGTTTCCTTGCCAGCCAGCCTTAGCCACGCCCTAATCCTATTTCAGTAGTAGACTGGTCTAGAAATATTGTGATAATCCAGAAAGTGGAGAATTTAGGTTTTGCTAAACATAATTTTTAAAATGGTTTGAGTGTCTGCTGTATAGAATACAGTATACTGAGTACTACTGGTAGTAAAGGGTGAATTAGACAAATCTCTGTTCTCAAGGAGACTTGCTATGTATTATAAAAACAAATGTATAGATAATGCAAGCTAAAACTGTCACTTCTACAAAGGGTACTTTGTTAAAATTATTTTGCTGTTTGAGCAGTCAGGAAAAAACTAATCGGCCAGATTTACTGTACTTTAGGAAGAATTTTGTATGGGCTCCTATTCTTGTGCACAGCTTTGCTTCTTTTCATTCAGTAGACTACTTTGTTTTGACCTGTTTTAAGGTACAAACTCTCCAACCTCAACTGTTTTTGGTTTCGTGCTTTCTGTTTTTAAAATCGGCCTTATACCATAGTCTTTCTGCATTCTAGACATAACTTGCTTCATATCCAATATTTAGATAGATGGTGCTGTTTAGTTTGACTGTCAATCTGTTCATCTATCATACTGTAATTTGCCTTTGCTACCAGATTCCTACCTCTGAATTTGCTCTTCACCCGTGCTCCCTGTATTTGGGTTGATATATTCTTGCTCTTGGCTTCTGTTTCTGATGTGTCCATACTTTGTTCTTTCTAAGGTTAATTCACTGGGGCTTTCTGAAAATGGATTTCCCAAAGCATTGGTCAGTCCACTCACTAGGTCAAATCTTCTCTTCCCTTTCCAAGTATGTGAATTGTAACCACAGCTCACTCTCTTTAATCATTGTTGTTGTTATTTTATCTACTTAAAATTACCTACCAGAGGTAGTTTGGTACATTTTTCTCCAGTTTTTAGTGAATGAACTGACATTCTACTTTTTAAATGCAGCTTTTTATTTATTTATTTATTTTTTACACTTAGGTGCATTTTCATGCTGGTGGTTTTTCTTTTTTTTAAAATGTAAACTGCTACATTTTAAGAAAAAATTTAAAGCAAAAGTTGCATGTTATGCACGAATTGAAACACAAGTGACTTTTCACACAGTGTATACATGCTTACATAAACTCCAGTAGTTACATATTTAAAATAGTTTCCATTTAACATGACAGTTCTGAAATAAAAGCATTAATACTTTATGTAAAACATCAGTTTGCTGCAAGCTTATAAAAACATCAGATACTTTCTTGAAGTTTCAAGTTATCTCTTCAAAACACTATCTTGCTTACTTATATAGGCTTTCTGCAATAATCAGTATAGACTTTTTTTTCTCTCAGGAGGTTAATTTTCCGGGCAGATTGTAAACTCAAGAAAACAGACCCAACAAATACACATTATAATTACATGTGTCATACAACTTAATTGCACATAATGCCTACTTTAAAGTAGGCTTGGATGAAGTTCTCAAACACTGTGGTGTGTGTTCTTTAGGGACGTCTACTAGAAATAACAGAAATGCCAAGTCCCTTCAATCCCCATTTTGCGTTAAAATAGACAAGTCTTGGGTTAATATATTGAGAAATAATTGACATGCATGCAGCTGTCAAAAATAGAGTTTGCTAAGTTTTAACATAAGCATACACCATGAAATAGTCACCACAATAAAGATGAACATAGACATATACTCAAAATTTTCTTTGTGCCCCTTTGTAAATCCTCTTTGCTATCTCTTTATGTTACTCTTCCATTTTCTAGGGCAACTATTGGTCCGTTTTCTCTTACAAAACTATGGTTTTCATTTGGTAGAATTAATATAAGTGGAATCATGTAACATATACTTTAGCTAGGAAAGGTATCTGACTTCTTCAGGTTAATTATTTTAAAATTGACATTGTGATTCGGTAGTCTATTGATAGTGTTTGTGGTCTTTGGCCATCAGAAGTCAAGTGGCAGGTTTCAGAGTATAGCTTAGTGGTAGAGCACTTGCCTGGCATGTCCAAGGCTGTGGGTTTGACCTCTAGCACCTCAAAAAAAAAATGGCTGTGAACATTATAATATTCAAGTCTTTGCATAGACATATTCCTTCATTTCTCTTGGATAAATTCCCGTGCATGGTTTTTCTGGGTCACAAAAGGTATATATTTAACTTTTTAAATTATTTTCCAAAGTTGTGACATTTTACATTTCCACTATTGGAATATGAGAGTCATAACTGCTTTATATCCTGATATAGGTGTTTTTCTTTTTAAATTGTTTTGCTTTTTTCAGATAGGGTCTTATTTGTGTAGTCTTGGCTGGCTTCAAACACACTATACAGTGCAGGCTGGCCTCAAACTGGTAATCTCCTGCCTCAGCCTACCGAGTGCTGGGATTAGGGGTGTGGGCCACCACACCTAACTTTGTTTTTTTAATGAAATATTTTCTTTCAATGTTCTGCAAGTTGTATTCAGAATGAAATGTTTAATGCCTAGAGTGTATTTTAGTATTTGTTTTAAACAGCGAGGTGAAGAACTTAGTTTTCATTTGTTTTTCAGAAGTCTAGATACTTGTCTCCATAGTTTATTAAATAGTCCATCATTTTTCTTATGATTGTAGATGTCACTTTTTTCTGATACATATACTTTACTTTATATGCCTCCATTTTTGTCTCTTCATTAATGATTTGTGCACTGTTAGTACTAATATTAACAGTGCTATGTATTGTTTAATTCAAACCCCTGCTTCCCTGCTTCAAATGAACACATTGTTAGATCATTTGCATATTCTTCAAAACCTAAATATTTGCGGGTAGGGGTGTATCTCAGTGGGGGTGCATTTGCCTAGCATATACAAGGCCCTGAATTTGATCCGCACCACTACCAAAAAAGAACAAAACAAAAAACCTAAATGTTTGGATGTTAGAGGAAAATATGGAACAAACCAGAAAATTCCCCTTTTATGATAAGATAAAGCATTTTAAGGAGGCTAAGTATGAGAACTTTGTCCTGTATGTAGGATTTAATTGAGTTACCAGTGAGAGAAATATTGAAATAAGACTTCAAAAATATACATTCATATCCTTTTGGAAAAGAAGTGTACTTCTTGTTGTGCATCTTTAAAACCATTCTAAAAAATACTGCTCTGAAGGCTGGAAGTAAATTCATTGGTAGGTCACTTGCTTTCCATACACAAGGCCCTGGGTTCAGTCACCAGCATTTAAAAAAAAAAAAAAATTAAAACCCAGCTCTGGATGAAATCATCTCTTTATAACATTTGTCTGTCACAACAATATATGTTTTTGCTTGCCAATATACCTTGACAATATTAGATAAATATTGTTTAAATCTTTACCAATTTTGTAGATGATAAAGAGTTAATGTTTTCACTTCTTTTGCTGATGATAAAATTGAAATTTTTTTCATAGTTAATAGTCACTTATATTTTTCTTTTCTAAATTTCTTTCTTTATAGCCATATCTTTTTTTTCTGTCATAATATTTCTTCTGGGCCTGAGTTTATATAACAAAAATTTCACACCCTTTTTACAACTCTTAAACAGGCTTTGTACTTACTCGAGTTATGTGAATGGGACCAAATAAAGCCCACAATAGAGAGGTTGAGTTATAGGACCTTTAATAAATGACCTGTTGCCAAGTTAAAAAAAGAAAAAAGAATAAGAAGTTCTCATCTCTGAGTTCTCACCACAACAGAAAATTATAGCTGTGGGCCATTTGAAGGATTGAATCTTGAACTGTTTTTGTTTAACTAAGAGCTATTTTAGACAAGTGGGTAGATAAACCTCTTATTTTGAGGGGCTGGGGATTTAGCTCAGTGGTAGAGTGCTTGCTCCCTGAGTTTGATCCCTAGCACCACTGCCCCTCAAAAGAACTCCTTATTTTAGAAGAAGTCCATGTGATTTTGCCCATTATGCTTCATTAGGTATAGAATAACAAATTAGCTTCTGCCTAAAAAAACAAAAAATTCATAAACCTTTTTCTAAATTTTTGTTCAATTAAAAAATCATATGACTAAAGGAAGATAATTTTGCGGCCCATTAGGTTATATTCTGTTTCTTGGTGAAGAGTTCCAATACTTAGAGAGCTATTGCTCTTCTAGTAGTTATCACAACTCAAGAGGCAACCCCCACAGAGTACATTCAGTAACATGAAAAGTACGGAAGTTCCCTTCCATTTGCCTGAGCTAGCTGTAAAAATTTCATTTTAAAGTCTCCCTGTTAGACCAAATCAGACTACAATTCACCAGAGCAAACATTACATTAATTAATTAATTTTTACTCTAAATTGAACAGTGGAGAGCAAAGAAAACCCATAGTGTTTGTCTTCATTTTGCAACTTATTAGTGGCTATGCTTGACCACATCTTTAATCTTTTTAGTGGTGTGTATGTGTTATTAGTACATATAGAAACAGACAATTTATCCCTTTTTTGTGTGTGGTTCATTTTTTCCTTTCTTTTTTTAGTAGTAGTAGTACCGGGGATGGAACTCAGGCCTTCACACTGAGCTACATCTCCAGCTGTTCTTTGAGACAGATTCTCACTGAGTTGCCCAGGCTGAGTTTAAACTTGAAATCTTCCTGCATTAGCCTCCCGAGGGCTGGGATTACAGGCGTGTGTCTCACACTTGGCTTCATTCCTGTTTGAAATTAATAGAAGCTTACTAACTTTTAAAGTATTAAAATGTTAAGCAAGTATGGCTCCTTTCCCACTACACTGTACAAGTATACACTTTCTTTTTTTTCCCCATGATCCTAGGGAGCAAGCAAGCCTTCTACCACTGAGCCACATCTCCAACTGTAGATTATAAACTTTTCATAGCATATAAGTGCTATATACACATAATAGGCTCTTAAAACATGTTTGCTGAATTACTGAGTTAAAACATTTACAAACGATTTTCAGGTTTTTGAAAAAGTAGCTCCCTGAAATATTTGGTAGAGAATCTGTTGAAGTATCTGCATGCTTTTTGTATTTTGAGAACAGTAAAATTGTTTGCCTGTTTATAAATTGAAAAGTTTTTTTTAAAGGCCCTCACAGGAGTAATTTTTCTTCCTAAATTTAAAACAAATTATAATGTGTAGTTTTAGTAGAAGGCACCTTTACTTGTGCAAATTTTGTAATTAATCAGTTAATTGTGTAATATTGGGTGGTTTAGTCCTGTTTAAACCTAGTCTTTTAACAGCTTTTTCTTAGGTATGTAGGGTAGAATTTTATGGCAAAAACTGAAGTGTTTCTGCAGTATCTATAGTAAGCAAAACACATTTCCTTGAAAATAATGCCAGGTGAGAAAAAAAGCCAATCTCGAAAGGTTATACACTGCATGATTTCCATTTATTTAACATTTGTGAAACATAATTTTAGAGATAGAGAACAGATTAGTGGTTGCCAGGATTGAGGCTGGGGGAAGGAGGATAGGTATTGCTATACAGGAGTAGCAGTGTCGTCTGATGTTGGTACAGTGATTTGAAATAGTGGTGGTAGTTAACACAAAACTACATATGTTATAAAATAACAGAGCTATAGTCACTCTTACAGATGTAAGTGTGTGCTTGTGTTACTGGTAAAATCTTTGGGTATACCAATGTCAATTTCCTGGTATTAGTACTGTAGTCTTTTTCTGCATGTTGTTAACATTGGGACAAGTTAGGTGAAGAGTGTTGGATAGTACTTCTCTATACATTTCTTTGCAACTTTCTCAAAAAAGAATTTTTTTTTTTTTTTTTTTTTGGTGCCAGGGATCGAATTTAGGGTCTTGTGCTTTACTTCCTCAAAATTTATAATAGTTTTTATTTCTTATAAACTTAATACTTTGTGTATTTAATAATCACTGTGGTTTTGGGGTAGTAATTCTGTTTTAATCAGCTCTCCCCCATCACTCCAAACCAGAGATTTTTTTAAAGGCAGATGTCTGTTGAGTTAACCTGTCCTTGATAGCAAATTCCACCATCCACTTATTAGAGAAACAAAGTTGAAGACTCGCTCAGAGAGTTTTTTGTAATCTGTTTATGCTTTGGAGGCAGTGTATTTTCACTGAGGAGTGCTTTCTTAATAAAGCCTTTATCAGTTCTAATTTCCAGCTACACAGTGGCTCCCATGGTTAGTAAGGAATTTAAATATACACAACCTCCATTTCTTGTTTATTGATATACTGAATATAAAACCCTAACAAATCTTAACATAAAATACAGTCTTATGAATTATTTGACACAGTAGATTTTTCTGTTCCAGTAGATGCAAACACGATCATACCATGTAACTTCAAATAAATGCCAGCTTATATTTTATTAAGCACACTGAATAAATGTACTGTGAAGTGGAGTATAGTTTGCATGCCTTTTTGCCTTAATAATAGTACTCCAAGAGAAAACTGCAGCTAATGTTTTCTCATAAGTTAATTTAAATTTGTTTAAATATAAACATTTTAAGCCCTGTGTTTTTGGTTTTGTTTTGTGGTGCTGGAGATCAAACCCATGGCTTTAGTGTATGGCATATAAAACCTCCAGCCCAAGTCTCATGTTTTTTGGGTTTGTTTAAATTTGAAATGCTCTATTAAACATCCGTATTAAAGTATCAGAACATAATCTTTTTGGGTCATTCAGAAAGAGTGAAGAAAAATCTGGAAGCATCTTAAAAAGTAAATATAAAAACATACCATTCCATTTGAATAAATTTGGGAGTATGCTGTTCTGTCTCATCTCACCATAAATTTGTTTGGCTTTTGTTTCACATTTTTTTAATTGGTGCATACTGGTTATACAATATTATTAATGGGTTTCATTTTGGCAGATTCATACATGCATACAACATACTTTGATCATTTTTACTCTCCCCATCAGCTCCTTGTGCCACCCTCCCCCCCAGTTTTGTATTTTGTGGGTTGTGTTTCAAGGAAGCCCCATGTTGTTAAACATGAGCATAGTTATAACAACAAATGATAGCTAACCCTTTGAGTCAGTTGCTTACTAAGTGCTTTCTACATATTGTCTCATTTAACCTTTAAAATAACTTTGTGAGGTAGATTCTGTTAAATATTAGGAAACTGATAACGGGAAAAGTTAATATAACCTGGAATAATCCAAAGAAGTTAACTCAGCCAGATTCTCAGGCCTACCTTATGACAGTTATTTTGTGTGTATTCTTTATATTATGTAGTACAGAAGTAGAGGTTAATAATACAGCAGTCTCAGTCTCTCCCTCCTCCCCTCTCTGCATTGTTGATGATCAAACCCAGAGCCTTGCCCATGCTGTATAAGCACTCTACCATTAAGCTACATCCCCACCCTAAGAAAAATATTTCTTTTACACTACAGTCATACTTTGGTATTCAGTGCTTTGATACTTGCTGAATTTGGTACTAAATGCTTTTTGATATAAAAATTTTATCCTGGCATTCATTTGTTTTGTACTTGATGCATTAGCTAGATTTGTCAGTGTCAATTGCTTTGTGACTTGCTACCCTTTCTAGCCAAAACAATTCGTTTAGTACTTGTTTTGGTACTCATCTTGCCTCCTGGAACCACTTAACAATGAGTACGGAGTTACCACTGTAATTAGGAAGATGTTAAAATACATTGGAGCAGGGGTGTCATACCCCTTTAATTCCAGCTGCTTGGGAGACTGAGGTAGGAGAATTCACAAGTTTGAGGCCAGTCTAGGCAACATATTGGGGACTCCCTTCAAAAATTAATTTTGTAAGAAATGGAAATGTTTACTATCATTTTAATGTTTAAAATTGATGTTCTAGAGTTAGGAATGTAGATAAATGGTAGAGCATTTGCCCTAGCATATATAAGGGCCTTAGTTTGATCTGCAGCACTGAAAAAAAAAAAAAAGATACTCTAATAAGTGAAATTTTCTTATCATTTAACAAATTCAAAATGAGTTATATGTAACACACAAGTAATGTATTTTAACGTAGCACTTAGCCCAGTACTAGCTGGTCTTACTATTTTTTGTGGACCTTTCTTCTTCTGGTTGGAGTTGGTTTGCTGTTACCTAAAAATGTCTTCAGTTCTTAGTGTTTCTTTGACTTATTAAATATGTGTTCTATTATTTATATGACCTTTATGTATTAAGTTTGTTTTTATAATCACAGGGAACTGGAATTAGGTTTATTTTGTTCTATTTGTTGCCATGAGGGAAAAATCACCAATTATTGGTGCTGTACTACTGAAAATACCAAATAGCAGTAGAGTGTTATAATCCTGAGGCTGGAATTTTACATATATTATCTATTAATTAGATATTTTTACTGCAGTTTTAGGTTCACAGCAAAATTGAGAGGAAGGTATAGGTATACCCTCTGTACTCCTGGCCACCATACATGCAAGCATGGATTAAAAATAAATTTACCAATAGATGTATTTTTTTAAAATATTACAAATCGTAAAATTTATTCTTAAAGTGTATCATTTGGTATTTGTTAATGTATTCACAAAGCCTGGTACTTTTTTTTTTTTTTGAGGACAATTTATTTAAAAGTGGGGAAAAAGGGGGAAAGGGAGATGATAGATAGGTACTCGATGAGTAGGGAACATTTGAAAGTGAAATACTCCCCTGGTACTTTTTTTAAAAAATCAATTTTATTGTACATATTAAAAATAAACAGTATACTATTAGGGAATACATATAGTGAAGCAAATTAGCATACCATCTCACATCATTACTTTGTATAGTTGTTGATGGAGTGTTGGGAATTGAACCCAAGGCTCTGCATGTGCTAAGCAAGCAAGCACTCTACTACTGAACTATATCTCCACTTACCTCGTTTGTTTTTGTGGCAAGAGCAGCTAAAATCTCATTTAGCGTGAATACCATTTAAAGTATTTTTTATTAATTATAATCCTCATGTTGTACATTAGATTTCTAGACTTGGTTTTCCTACATCTATGGATGTGATAACCTTTTATACTCTGGCCTGTATCTCCCCCATTCCCCTACTCTCATCCCTGCTTTGTCTCCTGTCTGTATCTGTCCATCTGTCCATTTGTCTGTCTGTCTCCCTCTCCCTCTCTGTATATTTTTTTAAATTTTGCAATGTAAATGATCATGCACTGTTTCTTGTTTTGATTTTTAGTGCTGGGGATCAAACTCAGGGCCTTGTGTTTGCAAGTCAAGCACTCTAACCACTGAGCTAAATCCCCAGCCCCTCATGCACTGTTTTTGTGTCTGGTTTACTTCACTTAGCATACGGTCCTCCAGGCTCATCCATGTTGGGGCAAATGGCATGATCTCCTTTTAAAAAAATGAATATTAGTTCTATTATTTACATACCACAGTCTCTTTATCCATTTGTCCGTCAGCAGACACTTGGGTTGTTTCCATGTCTTGGAATAATGCTGCGATAAATATGAGAGTGAGGATACCTACACAAGGTGGTGATTTCATCTCCTTATGACATATGCCCTGATGACAGATTGCTAGGTCATACGGTTTTTTTTCCTTACCTTTTTGTTTTCTTTAATTTTATACATAGAAGATATACATATTTGTGGGGTAAACATGGGTTGTTTCTTTGTGGTGAAAATACTTAAAGTCCTTTCTTCTAGCTTTTTTGAAATGTGCAGTACAATATCATTGTTGGTAGTTACCCTACTGTGCAATAGGACACCAAAATTTACTTCGATCTAACTATAATATCTATTGGCCAACCTTTTTCTATCTCTCCATCCCATTTACTTTTCCCCACTATGTAGTAAATACTTTTCTCACCTTATGAGAGCAGCATTTTTAGATTCCACATACAAGTGAGATTGTGTTTTTGACCTTCTATTTCTGTCTTACTTCACTTAATGACTTTAGGTACTTTCTAGTTACTTTCATGTTGTCATAAATGACAAGATTTCATCCTTTTTGTGGCTGAGTAGTAGTAATATGTGTGTGTATACATGTACATGTGTGTACATGCATATGGTGGGTACCACATTTTTCTTTGCATTTGCTAGTATGAATAGTGCCTCAGTAAACATAGGAGCGTAGATGGCTCTTGATACACTGATTGCTTTTCCTTTGGAATATATACCCAATAGTGTGATTACCAAATTGGATTGTAGTTCTGTTTTTAATTTTTGAAGGGAGCTCTGTTGTATTTTCCATAATGGGTATACTAATTTATATTACCACTGTTAGTGTTTACAGGTTCCTTTTCTCTGCATCCTCACCAGCACTTGTCATTTGGATAGTAGCCACTCTAACTAGCTCGATGCTGTTTCATTGTAGTTTTGATTTGCACTTCCCTGGTGATTAGTCATGTTGAGCATTTTTCCATATATCTGCTAGCCATTTTTTATGTCTTCTTTTGAGAAATACCTGTTTAGGTTTATTGCTTCTTTTTAAATTGGGGTTATTTGGGGGTTTTGTATTTTGTTTTTGTTTTTGCTGTTGAGTTCTTGATAGTAATTTCTTGTCAGATATATAATGTACACAATATTTTCTCCCGTTCTGTAAGTTGGTTAGATTTTCACTCTATTGTTTCCTTTGCTGTGCAGAAGCTTTTTAGTTTAACTCCATTTGTGCTTTTTGTTCATTTCATGTGCCTCTGGGGTCTTATCCAAAATATCCTTACTTATTCCGGTGTTCTAAAGCACCTGTGTTTTTTCTAATAGTTTTATAGTTTCACATCTTATGTTTTTTTGGGGTGCTGGGGATTGAACTCAGGCCCTTGCACTTGGTAGGCAAGTGCTGTACCACTGAGCTAAATCCCCAGCCCCATAAGTTTTTAATTCAGTGGTTTTTTCTTTTTAATGAAACCATTGGCCAAATCTTTAGTCCATTTTAAATTGATATTTTTACATGGTGAGAGATATGGGTCTAGTTCATTCATCTGCATGTGGATATCCAATTTTCCTAGCACTATTTATTCAAAAGACTGTTCTTTCTTCAATCCATGTTCTTAGTACTTTGTTGAAGATTGGTTAGCTGTAGATGTATGGGTTAATATTCTATTCTGCTCTATTCATCTAGGTGTCTGATTTTATGCCAATACCATACTGGTTTGGTTACCATAGTTTTGTAGTATGTTTTGAGGTCAGATAGTGTTATACTTCCTGCTTTGTTTTAGGGCATGTTTGTAATACAGAATAGTGATGTTCATTTGGAGGAATTGGTATATGCATAAAACATACTTTGACCATTTTCAATCCTTTTACTCTCTTATTCTTTTATTTCAACTCCTCCCCCTATCTCCCTCCCCACATGCAGGAGTTTACTTTCTGGTTTCCTATTATCTTTATTTTATTCATTTATTTATATTTTAGGTTTCTTATATAAGAGAAAACATGCACTATTCAACTTTTTCTTTTGTTTTTTGTTTTTTTTTTGTGGTGCTGGGGATCGAACTCAGGCCCTTGTGCTTGCAAGGCAAGCACTCTAATCACTGAGCTAAATCCCCAGCCCGCACCATTCAACTTTAAATTTGGTTTACTTAGCATGATGGTTTCTCAAGTTCAGTCGATTTTCCTGCAAATGACGTGATTTTATTTTTATTTATGATTAGCATTCCATTGTGTATGTATACACCACATTTTCTTTATTCATTCTTCTTTTGGATGGCATCTTGGCTGTTTCCAAAGATTAGCTATAATTAATTGCACCCCTATAAACGTGAGTATGTGTATCCCTATAGTATGAGGTCTTTAATTTTTTTGAGACTACCTGGGCCAAATGGTATTTCTGGTATTTTAAGGAATCTCTGGACTGATTTTCATAGTTTGTGTATACTAGCTTATATTCCCACCAACAATGTTAGGAGGGCTACCCCTGCCCTAATCCTTGCCAGTATTCCTTGTATTTTGTGTTCTTTATGATAGCCATTCTGACTAGGGTAAGATGGAATTTCAAAAGTTGTTTTGATTTGCACTTCTCTAATGGCTAGACGTTGAATTTTTATATATATATATACACACTTAGTGGCCCTTTGTTCTTTTGAGAAGTGTCTATATAGTTCATTTTCCCATTTTTTATTAGATCATTTGTTTTGGGAGTTGATGTTGTTCAATTCTTTATATATTCTACATATTAGTCCTGTTAGCAGATGAGTAGCTAACAAAATCTTTCTCCCATTCTGTAGATTGTCTCTTCACTGTTTTCTTTGCTAACAGCAACTTTTTAATTTGATTAATCCGGTTTGTTGACTCTTGATACTATTTCCTGTGCTGTTGAAATTTTATTCAGGAAGTTTTTGCCTATGCCTATGGCTTCAAGTGTTGAGTTTCTGTTTTTATGTCTAGGTCTTTGATTCATTTTGATTTGAGTTTTTTTCCTTTCTTTTTTGAGACAGGGTCTCACGATGCATGCAGTTCAGGCTGGCTTCAAACTCAGTATGTAGCCTAGGCTGGTCTTGAACTTGGGGTGATGCTCCTGCCTCAGCCTTCTGGTTTACAGACATGCACCACTATGCACAGCTTGATTTGATTTTAGTACAGGGTGAGAAATAGGGATCAGGTTTCAATCTTATGCAAATAGATATCCAGTTTTCCCAGCACTGTTTGTTAAAGAAGCTGTCTTTTCTCTGACAAATGTTTTTTGGCCTCTTTGTCAAAAGTCAAATGGCTGTAGGTGCATGGAGGTTGTTTCTGTGTCTTCTGTTCTATTCCATTGGTCTACATGTCTATTTTTGTGCCTGTATCATATTGTTTTGTTACTATAGCTTTGTAATATTACTAGTACTTGAAATCCATTATTCAAAATACTTTTTTTGTTTTGACTGTTCTGGATCTTGACTGATTCCGTATGAATTTTAGCATTGTTTTTACTAGTTTTGTGGAGAATGTTGTATATTCTAATAGGTATTGCATTAAATCTATGCATTGCTTTTGGTAATATGCCATTTTTAGAATATTTTCCATTCTAAGAACGAGGTATGTCTTCATTTTCTAATGTCCTCTTTAGTTTCTTTTAGAGTTCTGTAATTTTCTTTATAGAGATCTTTCATCTCCTTGATTAGTTTGATTCTTAGGTATTTAAAATATTGAAGCTAATTTCCTTCTCTGTGGGTTTATTATTGCTGTACAGGAACTCTGTTTTTTGTGTTTCGTTTCTTTCAGTATTGGGGATCGAACCCAAGGCCTTTATATTGAGCCCTTTTTTGTTTTGTCTTGTTTGTTTTTAGAGACAGAGTCTCTATTGCTTACTGCATTTGTTATAATTACCTTTTTAGTTATTTGTCTTCTCTTTCAAATCATTTATTTCTCAAAGACAGAGACTGTTTTGGCTTTTACACTATCCTCAAGTCCTAGAATAAGGCCTGCCTGGTTTGAAAGGCTTTTCAGTACATATTTTGTGAATGATTATAGCCATGGATAATTCCCACTGCCTGTAAGCCTTATGTATAAGCCAAAAGCTTCATGTACTATAATCATTGATGAATATTAAAATGGGCTTTTTGTTGCTAAGAATCATACTAGTGTTGGAGGACAGCTGAAAGATTATCCAATTCAGCTTTCCCCCATGTAACACACATTCACACCCACATACATGTGCACACAAAGCAAATTAAAATCCAGAGGTTGAATGAATGACTTAGTGGTAAAGTTGAGACTAAAACTCCATGTTCCTTTATTTTTTACTGTACCATTCTATTTCCTCTTACACCTTGGTTTACTCTGATGAATTACAGTGAAAATTCATTTGTTAAGTAAAGTTTAGGGAAAAAACCTTGAAGCTATTAACTTAATTCATATTATCTTGCCACTCTTAATTATAAGTAGCCAGTTGCCCACCAGAATACCGAAAAACAAATTTCAAATATGTTTTAACTACTATAGCATTTTTCTGTTTTATAGACCTCCGTGAGTGAAAGTCTTCAGAGGGAAGCTGCAAAGAAGCAGGCCATGAAACAGGTAAGGTGGATGAGTGAAATAAGTGCATTCGGTGGAGTATTGGGTAGAAGTAACATCATAAACAAAGGCAGAGGACTTTATATGACTGATGTTATATATACTCTTTAGTAAATTACAAATGGACCCATTTTGATACTATGTTGACAAAGTTTGGTTTTTTATGTCAGGAATTGTAGGGGTGGAGACTAGGGATTGAACCTCAGGGGTGCTCTACCACTGAGCTACCTACCAAGTATTTCCTACCATTTTAAAAACTAAACATTTTATTTCACAGCTCATGTTATTGAAGGTGATATGACCTGAGTGTTTTGGTGCACACCTGTAATCCTAGTAATTTGGGAAGCTGAGGCAGAAGGATCACAAGTTCAAGCCCAGCCTGGACAGCTTAATGACTTAGCAAGACCCTATCTGAAAATAAAGGGCTAAGAATAATATAAGTCAGTATGACAGCCCTGGATTCAATCCCCACTACGGAGGTGGAAAAAACAAGTGATAAAGAAGTGGGAGATGTAGCTCAGTGGTAGTGTGCTTGCCTAGCAGGCACGGTCCTAGGTTCAGTCGCCAGCACTGTAAAAAAAAAAAAAAAAATCTATTTTAAAACCGGGGTTAAATGTTTCTCTGTCATACCTTAGAACTTTTCATATGGATAATTTCTTGATGGATTGATTGATTATAGTGCTGATGGTTAGCCAAGGGCCTTCTCACTGAGCTATATTTCCAACTCTATTTTGAGATAGGATGTCACTATATTGTTGAGGCTGAGTTTGAATTTGTAATCCTTTTGCCTTAGCCTTCCAGAGTCCTGGGATTACAGGAGTATGCCACCACACCCAGCTATCCTCACTCTTTTAGTTGACGAAAATTAAGACACAAAAAAAATTAAGCACGCTTGCCCAAGGTATGTAAGTGGTAATTGTACAGCCAAACCTACACGGCCTAGCACCAGAATTTACATTTATATTTTTCTATCTAAAATGTGACTGATGCAATTTTTGTGATATATTTCTGATTTATGAGCCTTTCTGAAAAAAACAAACATGTGGACTTTTGGTGGTCTGTGTTGGCTAGTTCATACGTTTTAAACTTTTTTTTTTTTTTTTAAAGACCAAACTGGAGATGCAAAAGGCCCTTGCAGAAGATTCCACTGTATATGAATATGACAGTATTTACGATGAGATGCAGAAAAAAAAAGAAGAAAGTAATCCCAAATTGCTTTTGGGAAAAGATCGAAAGGTTGGTAGCAAAATACGAACTTTCTTTGTCCTTGACATGTATTTTGTATCTTATTCTGAGATGAGAATCATCTGAGAAAAAGCTAAAAACATGCAGTAGTCCAGAGTCCAAATGTTGATAATGTTTAAAATGTGTGAAGAACCTTAGTTTCAGATTATAGATTTGATTTTAGGACTGAGAAGCCTTACATGTGTCATCCTAACAGAAGCCAGGTGAATTATCTGTCTTGAAATTTTTTCCTTATAAATTTTATGTACCAAATTTGTACTGCTCATGCCCTATAGATGTTTATACATATTTTATTCTGTTTTCTTTTGCTTCTTAGCTAGTAATTGAAATCATCTGCCTATACCTACCACGATACTATTTTCAGTTTAAAAAAAATGTGGGGGTGGGTATTGTAATAAGTTTTCTTTTTTTTTTTTTAATTTTTTATTTTTACCAAGAACATGTATTGGTACATTGTATACATAATGATCATAATCAACATGGTTATTTTGTACCTGTACATGATACATCTTGGATTTCCTCCCTCTTCCCCCCTTCCCCTCCCCTCCCTTCCATTCACCCACCCCTCCCTATTTGCAACAAGTGTAGCTACACTTTACCATTTTTTTCCCCTTTCATCTTACTTTTCTTTTAACCTCCTTCTTTATCCCCCTTTTCCCTATCTA
>PVJO010013808.1:16342-50561 GCA_004026905.1 Hystrix cristata | reverse complement strand
TCAAAATAAGCTGTAATTATACATTTTGCTAGAGACTCGAACACCTGTTGAAAGAAGCCATAATCAGATATTCTATGTTCTGTACAAAGGGTTTGATTTTGAACTCGACTAACCCAAATTTCCTCCAGTCTCAAAATACTTCTTGTAGAAGAAAGTTTAGATAAAATTTAAACAAATTTCATAATGCACATGATGCAAACTGTTTCATAAGGTATTATTATCTCCACTTTACAACAAAGGAAAACAAAGACAGGAAACATAATGTGAGATTAAGTGTTCCATATGTATTCTGCATCTCAACTTACCTTCATTGGCAGAATATTTTACTAGTAAAATGCGACTTGAGCTTAAAGCAATGAATACAGCACCCAGTAGAAATGTATACATCGTTGAGGACCGTAGCCCAGGACGTCTACAGCACTTTCTTTCCATTGCACTGTTTTTTAATAGCCTTAAAGAAAAGAGCACTTTCATAAGCAACTCTGACGGTAGACTTGATGATTAAACATAATACAAATACTACTGACTACACGTAACAGAAAAATAACTTTTTAGATATTTGGCTAGGACTGCATGACCAGTACAATTGAGACGTACAGGAGAAACTACACAGAAAGGAAATGAAAAAGTCAAACTCTACGAGGGTGGAGTCCTCTTGAGACAGAAAAGGCAGGATCAAATCAGAAATGATGACGAAAATAGCAAGTGAGGACTGGACATTTAGGGATTGTAGAAAAGCAACTGCCCATTCTTATTAGCAACTCTGATTTACAAGAAAAAGTTTCTGAAATTGTATTCTTCCTCCTCTGTAGCAATTCTTCTGAGCTTGTTGGGAAAGACTGTGTTATAAGAACCAAAATGAAGTATCTGAAACCCCGCTGTTAAATTTTACTGGAATTAAACAAAAGAGGTTAATCTTGGGATTCAATGAGTTTAAAACCCTCTTTTGACAAAGTGAAGACATGAAATCCCACGCAGGGCTTACTCTGCCCCAAACCTCCCAGTGTACCCACAGGAATGACCCAGAGTCCGCAAGGATTGCAAAGAGTTGTCAAATCCACGGCCCTGCCGGCGCCAGCGCAGAGGACACCAATGCGACAACGCCCCTTCGCGAGCAGGCCAGGTTTGCCCGACCGGCAGGGATACCTTCTCGGCACACATGCGCAGTGGGCATGTCTTCGGCACGCCGCCACCTCCTACGCACGCGCAATACTTTTCCTCAGGCGCGGTTACCTCGCTCCCTCAGAAAATCTTCTAGTGGAAGAATACACATCTTAGATCTGACACTATCTAGCTCCGTAGTAGAAGCAGTAGCTTTTTAGGGTCCGTAGGCGGGGAAGCCATGAGAAGTACAGAAGGGCGAAAAACCCTCTGCACTCAGGCCTCCTATTCCGGAACCAAAAGCAAGATAAAGTCCCCAGTGAGAAGCACGGGCGGCGCCCATTGCGCAGGCGCGTTCTGTGTTACACTTCCGGAGGGAGGGGAGAAGGAGCAGATCCCGCCCAGCGCGGCCACTCTCGCGTCACGTGAGGGGAGTCAAGTGTCACGTGAGGCCCAGGTGGCAGCAGAGCTACGGCAAGAGAGTGAGAGGAATAAGGGGAACCGGAAGGGGTGCGAGTGAACCAAAAGGGAAGAGACGGCTTCTGAGAGGGCGAGGGGTGCGTGTGCACCCGCCTCTCCCCGCACTTCTTCCCTGGGCCCAGCCACCCGCCATCGCGGCCAGGTGATAGCTGGGCCCGCCCCCACCCCCCCGCGCTGCCCAGGGCGCGAGGATCGCCGGCGCCCCTCCCCCTCGTCCCGTCCGTCCCGTCGCGTCCCATCCCGAGCCCTCTCTTCGGGTGTCGCCAGCCGGCTGGGTGCCGGTGCGAGTCGTCTGCATCGGGGACGGTTCTTGACTCCTTGGTCCCTGTCCGCTGCCCTCCCCACTCTATCGCGGGGCCGGCCGCTGTTCCGGCCCCAGGATGCAGAATGTGATTAATACGGTGAAGGGAAAGGCACTGGAAGTGGCTGAGTACCTGACCCCGGTCCTCAAGGTAAGGCGGGCCGGGCTTGCCAGGGGCTGTCGGCACACGCTCAGCTCCGCAGGGACCGGGAGCCACCGGGGTCCCCTGTTCCTGGAGGGGAAAGGTGGTGGGACACAGAGAAAGCGTAGCCCTTACCTCTGGTCTTTCCTGCCTGACCTTAGGGCTTCCTGGCTCATCGGGCGTAGTGAGTTGAATCCATCCTCACTGCGTGCTTCTGTTTCCACCAGTCATTACTCCCCGCTGGGTACCGTCGGGCTGGACAGTGGTCCACAACTAAGATTAGAGAACATTGAAGCCTAATATCAGAATTTTTAAACAAGCATTTTTTGCTTATTGTTTGAAAAATGAAGTCAGTTTTGGTAGCAAAGTAGCATGTCACTTTTTTCTTCCGAGTTTTATGGAAAATCCCTTAAGTATCAAGGGTATATTGTAACTTAGGTCTGTTCTAGTTTAGATTTCAGAGGAACAAAGTAAATTGATAACATTATCTCAGTAACCCAGCTAAACAGCAAAACTTCTTTCTCAGGCTTATAAAATAGCTGTAGCTGGTTATTTATCTTGGACTTAAGTGATAACAAGGAACAACTTGATTCTCCTGAACATACAATTTTTGATATACTGTATTGGTGTCAGTACGGAAGTTTTAAAGTAGAAGTTGTGGTATATTAGCTGTTACAAGAGTGACTCAACTGTTTCTTATTTCCAGAGAAATTTCTACAAGTTTTTTCTTCATTTCTTTTTATTGTAACTTTCTGAAAAGTGAGCATTGCTAGTAAATGAATGTCAGGTTCTTACTTGGTTTCATTTTGTTGGGTTTTTTTTTTTTTTGAGATTTCAATTAGAATTTTACTGATCCTAGTGTGGGGATCAAATACTCTGATAGACTAAGAGGAATAGTGGATACTTTTCTTTGCTCCTTTTCATTGACAAAAGAGGAATGTTATGTCTGTACTCTTTAAATATGTATTTATTACTAAGATTTGTTTAAAAATAGTATCTTGTTGGATCAAGTAAGAAAAAAATCAACAACAGTTGTTCAGGACAGTTCTGTCTTGCTTTTCTTCTATTTGTTTGCTGTGAAAGTCAATTTAGTTAAGATTGTTCAACTATTTAAAATTTGAAATTAATTTAGACATTTGCACCAAATGCCGTTTTTTTCTTTTTGGCGTGTGTTGCTTGTCCAAGAACAGTACCTGAAGGTGGGTCAGATATTGGTCACAGGATCCTCCTCCTACCTGGTCTCCTGGAATCCTCTTGTCATCATTTTAATAATACATGGTTCTTACAACTTTTTAGTTTCTAGGAGAGAGAACCAAAAGACCTCCCAAATTAAATACACAATTTAATGCAATGGTCATTTAATATGCCAATTGGATTTTACTAAACATGACATAGAATTGTTTTGAGAAATTGTTTTAATTTTTCACCAAACTGAAAAGAAAGTGGTAGCATGTCAGTATATATGACCTGTAATTTTAATGTAAAGGAAATCAGAATTAATAAGGAGAAAGGAGATCCTTAAGAAAGAACTAGTGGTCTCTTCTTAGCATTAAAAGTTAAGAAAAATTATGTTTTATTTTGAGGACGTACATACAGTGAAAACCAAAGTCCTCATAATGATCTTCAAGGCTTCTTGATCAGTAGAGGTCCCAGATCACTCCTATGTAAAAGCCAACCTGGCCTCTTTGGTACTCCGTCAAGCAGTCTTACATCTGATATTTTGCATTTGCTCACCTCTGAGCCTGAAGTATATACCTCCTGTAGACAGCCTAAAGGTTGTTTATTTACTTAGGTGTTCAAGGCATCTACTACTGAAGACTTTATTCTATTTTTATTGACCATCTCTCCCCCACCACCCAACAGTTTCCTCTCTGCTTCATTTTTCTTTGTGGTATGGTGCACATTTCAAGTAGAATTTAAGCTCCTTTTGATGGCAAAGATGAGTTTGGTGTATTTTATTTACGCTTATGTCCCGTTGCTTTAAACTGCCAGGTACTAAGTAAATATTTGTTGAGTGAATAACATTCATTCACTAAATGAATCTTTTCATTTTTGTAGACTACCACAAAATCTTATAAATTTCGAAAAATTTAGTAAATAGCATCCTTTAAAGGAAAGAATATTGTTTTACTATCTTGGTGGAAATGAGACTAAAACGACATATTAAGCAATTTCTACATTTGGTTTCTAATGTTACTTGGTTTAAATAAGACATTGGCTGAATTGTGAGATATTCAAACATCTTTAAGACATTTTTACACTGCTGTGAAATAAAGGTGTATGCTCATTGCACAAAGTCACTAAGATTTCATATTTGTTGAAACTTGAATGTTTTTTCTTTAGAACTGTTCATTAACTCTGATCAAATTGTATTGTAATTATTTTGATATCAATTTCTTACATTAGACTTGTAAGACTTCTGTATCATTGTAGCAAAGTGCCAGTGATACACACATACAATTTATACATCACTGTAGTCAAGCGCCAGTGACACATATACACATTACATGCATTTTTGTCTGTGCTTCATTGCCTTAGAAGGGTTCCAGGCAAATAGTTGCCCCAAAGCATTTTTTTAGTTGAAAGTAAAGATGTTGTAATACTGTTACTATTTTTGTTTTCCTTAGGAATCAAAATTTAAGGAAACAGGTGTAATCACCCCAGAAGAGGTGAGTGTTGAAGATATTCTGCAGCTTTTGTGCTTTACAGTATATTAAACTGGGGCACTCTTCTGCTTTATAAGAAAACATCTTGAACTTTCTGACTTGAGTAAAATTAGATTTTACTAATTATATACCGATTTATAAGCATCTGTACTTCTCATAGAAGAGGAGATGTAACTTCCTTCTGAGTTTGCCACTTCTCATATTTCTCTGAAGTTCCTCTTTATTTAGAAATGAAGGTGGGAGAGGGAATGGAAAAGATTCCTATGGCCACTTAAGACTTTACTGACATTTTTATTACATTGAGTTATGCGGTAGGCTCTATAGTGTTTGCTGCGTTTTGGATCTGCTACACTAAACGTGAATTTTCATGGTCTTCCATTTGCAAAATTTGTTCACTGCTTGGATATTAAGTTCTTTAATATTCAGCGCAACTACCGTATTTGTTCAATTCCTGTCACTGATTTTTTTTTCACTTTTTCAATTAGTCAGGTAATATTGAAATTGGTTAATATTTCATGGGCAAGTTGAAAGATTACTGACTTTTCTTTTTGTCCTTTTTTTTTTTTTTTGGCAGTACTGGGGAGTCAACCTAGTGTTTTGACATTGAGCTATGTCCCCAGCCCTTTTTTATACTGAGACAGGATCTTTCTAAGTTGCCTAGGTTGGATTTGAACTTGGAATCTTTCTACCTGAGCCTCCCTCAGTCCTGGGATTATGGGCATGTGCCACCGTGCCTGGCTTATTGAACTTTTACAACAATTATTTTTTAAGGCACTATTTCACTTGTTTGCCAAATTTGTATTATGAAAAAGTTCTCTTTCACTGAGATAGTTTATTCCTAGGGAAGTAAATACTATGCTAAAAATCCTTTTAAACTCCAGTTTTGCGAATAGTTATGATTGCATCAGATTTGTTTTGTTTTTGATAAGAGGGAAAGAATTTATTTAAGCTTGATCTTTAACTCACTGAAAACTCCATTGGCAATAGAATTGTATTGTTTTGAAAAAAACATTTTAAGATAACCCATGTTGTATGATGAGGGTGCTGCTTCAGGGCTCTAAATGCCAAGACCTTAAGCTCAGAATAATTGACCTTTCAGTTTTCATATATGAAGGAATCTCTCCAGTCCCAAATACTCTGAGTTCTAAGAATATCTTGCTGAGCTGATCTTCTATCTGAAACTATTTTTAATGAAGAGCCATTGTGGTATGAAAAGAATTTAGGGGTATGAAAAGAACTTCTTTCTTCTTTTTTGGTTTTTTGAGACAAGGCCTCACTATGTAGTTCAGGCTGGACTTGAATTCACTATGTAGCCCAGGCCGGCCTTGAACTTGGGGTAATCCTCCTGTCTCAGCCTCCCCTCTGCTGGGTTTATAGACGTGTGTCACTATACCCACCCTGGAACTTGCTTTCAAGACCCATTTCTCTAATACTTAGGCAAATCAGTTAAGCTCTCCAGGCAACGGCCTTGTGTTTCCTCATATATAAAATGAAGGGTTCAGACTAGACATTTTGTGAAGGTCCTATTCTGATTTAGGCTTCATGAGTATAATACCTCAAGTACTAGGTTAAGGAAAGTTTTGATCTTAAGAGTATCATCATTCTTGCTAAACAAAAGTGTAATTTAGATATGGCTCTGTAAGTAGTACTACCTGAAATCAAGAGTATAGGTGAAGATGTGCTGTTCTTGTATTCTGGCTTTATTTCCCCTGTGTGAAGATGACTACTTGTTACACAATTGAAGTTAGAGATGCAAGTCTATGGTTGTTAGCTATGATTAAGCAGTTTTAAAACAGAATTCCTAAAATAAACTACTAAACTCATTAGAGGAGCTGTGAATTTTCCTTTAAAAAAAATAAATCCAAGGCAAAACTAACCCAGCCGGGTACCAAACATATAATGTTAGGTTGGAATTCAGCACAATTACGGGATTGAATTAGATTAGAATGAGCCTGGAAGAGGAAGATGGGAAGGCAGCATTTGCTTTGGGTGAATAAAGTATACTGAATTGGTCATTTATTTCTTTTTAGTGTTTTTGGATAAAGCTTCAAAATTCTGCCTTTCAGCAGCCAGCTATCTTTTTGTTTGAAAGATGTCAAGAAGTCTTTGTGTTTAAAAAGAGGGCAGCAGTTTCTAATATTGCATTGTCTGAAAAAATACTGGATGTGTTTTTTGAGTTGTATTAATAGAGAATAGGTTGAAGTATAAAGTTGCTCACCACAATGTAAATACTGATTCTATCTTATTGGAGTTATTTATTGATAAATCTCACAAAAGAGTAAACACTAAGAGAAAGCTACTGCAAGTGATATTGATGATTTGAAATTTGACTCTGTCCTGCATGTTATTTGAATATATAAAGCAAATAATAATGGTTTTACTAATGAGGGCAGATGCACGCATGTGCTAATTGGAGCTGCAATTCTGTGCTTTTAAAATAGTTTTTCTTTTTAGGTTTTGTTGTTGATACTTTTTAATAGGCACTGCCAGACTGCAGGATAAAATTAGTCTTGTGACTCCGAGGCAGTATACTGTAATTAAGGAATTTTTAGGGAGTTGTTTGGCTTGCATTTTGTCACTACTTTTGGGTAGTGGTAAATTAGTTTGTGATAACCACAGAGCTGAAAGTAGTATTTGGTTCCAGTGACCCCCAAAATACTTAACACTTGAGGTAGAGACTGTTGTTTTCTGTTTTAATTTAATAAGTTAAATAGTAAAAATATTTTTTAAATGAAGGAGCAGAAACATTTCTAAATTTTCTGTTGGGATTGCTGTTGCTGTATCTTATTTTGATAATGTACCATCTTAAAAGAGGTTATTCTCAGAATTCTTACTTGATGGAATTTTATTTTCTCAAAGTATAGTATTTTATGTGGGCATACTTTCTCAGAAAGGCATTAAAAGACTGTATTATACTTTTTTTGCTGTGTAATACACCCCTGAACAATGCAAGACTTTAAATTAGAGCTGTTGGGAAATAAGGTAATTGGGAAAGTATGTGCACATATTGCTTGACTTAGAACATTCATTATGCTTAATAGACTTTCATTTTCTTTTCCTAAAAATGGGGAGGAATTCTGTCCTTCAGTACGAACATGTTTTGTCCATGTAAACTAGAAATTCTCAAAAGATTAAAGTACTTTTCCATGAGTCTTATTTCTAAAGAAAACTGAAAGCTTGTACAATATTCAGTCTGCCAGAAAGTACAAGGTTGTTAGAAGATTAAATTTCTTAATTTTGTCAGTTCAAAACTTTTTTTTCCTATTGTTGGGTACTACATTTGTTTGTCTTATTAATGATTCCTTTAAGAATGTGATAAAGCTTTTGAAACTGGCCATTATTTAAGTGCAACAAATAAAACAGAATGCTGGGTATATAACTCAGTGGTAGAGTGCTTGCCTGGCATGCACCAGGGCCCTGGGTTCAATCCCCAGCATTGGGAGGGGTAGCATATACTGATGTCATATGACAGAGATTTACATCATAGAACTGTATTTGTTTCTAATATTTTCAAAGATTTTAGTTGAGTTTTCAGTCATTAGCATGATTCTCTGTACATTTTATCTATAAAATGGATCTTCACATTCTTAGATTCTATAGCCTTACCCTTATTAATTTAATAATATTGTATGTTTTGGGCATTATTTAGTCAAATGATGAAATTGAATTAAAAAATAGCACTTAGTTCTTTTTCTTCTGAAACAAAATTTCAATTTTTATAAATGTTTAAAGCTTTTACAGGTTAATAATAATCAAAAATAAATCTTCAGGTTGATAGAACAGGTTTCATTTGCATTTTAATTGTCAGGTATAAAGGTTACCCAAGGTAATCAGTTTGATATTTTGCCAACCTGCATTCAGTGATACTTAATTTTTCTTTATCTGCTTTTTATTCCTTCCAAATCCTGAAGTTTGTGGCAGCTGGAGATCACTTAGTTCACCACTGTCCAACGTGGCAATGGTAAGTAAGCTTAAATGAAAAGTAGAAAACTTTAGAATTATGACAGTTTGCATATAGCTTAGTACATGAAAATTACATTGAGAAGTTTAATGAACTTTCTTTTAGTAGATTTTTCTATTAAACAGTACCCCAGTGGTACTTAAAGGAAGAAAAGATGGGAGCTACCTCTAACTTATTTTACTCTTATTAGCACTAAAGATGGGTATGTTTGAGATGAACCTTTTCTTCTCTTTGTTGGCATCTCCTTTGTAGCCTCTAGGTCTGATCTTACATTGTAGCTTCCTTAAAAAAATTTTTCAGAAGTTTAATTTTATCAATTTCTTTTTTCAAATTAATGTTTATTAGACTTTTTTTTTTTTTTTTTGTGGTGCCGGGGATCGAACTCAGGCCCTTGTGCTTGCAAGGCAAGCACTCTAATCACTGAGCTAAATCCCCAGCCCCTATTAGACATTTTTAATAACATCAAATACATAGATTTTCTGGGAATTTTTTCTTTTTTTTAAACCTGAGACATAGACATGTTTTTAAGGTTGAAAAGTGTGTTCTCTCTTCAGTAATTAGCTAAAATTAAATGTTCATGATACCAATTAAGGTCTTAATTGTAAATGTAATAGACTTCAGATTTTATTTTTTATTAATTTTTTAAATTACTGAAGTAATATATATATATTTTTTGTTTTTTTGGTGCTGGGGATCGAACTCAGGGCCTTGTGCTTGCAAGGCAAGCACGCTAACCACTGTGCTAAATCCCCACCCCCCTGAAGTAATATATATTTTAAGATATTATGAATAATAGCTATGTTTTAAAACAAATGCATTTTCATTATTTTCAAGTACTAATGTTAAAAACTGTTTGAAAAAGTAATCCCAACACTGGCAGACTATTTTGGAATTCATCACCTTGTTTGGATATAGCTCCTTCAACTTGTTGTATCGTTTTTAAATTGTGTGTATGATACTGAGGATCAAGTCCAGGAAGTACTAAGGTGCATTCTCAGCCTTTCCAGTTCTGAGACAGGGCCTTGCTGAGTTGTTCAGCAACCTGCTGTCCTGCCTTGTCCTTCTGGGTAGCTGGAATTATAGGCATGCCCCACAGCAACTTTTTTTTGTTTTTTGTTTTTTTCCTTAATGACATTTTTCAACTGTAATTGAAAAGTACAGTTTGATTAGGAACAAGGGTTCTGGCATTAAAAAGGTTCAAATTATAATATTTTTCTTAATATCTAAAGAACTTAGTATTTTAAACTAGAGTTGAAACACTCTTTCGTGGTCTGTTTTATTTGCATTCATTTTTATATCTGACATGTACTTGAAATAGTTGTCATTGCTTTTTATCAATTGCCCTTTGTCTTGTAGGACATTATTTCTTATGTGCCAAGAAAGGCCAAAATGTCACCTTCGTTTGTTTTTATCCTTTGCTTTGTGAATTTCTGTTTTAAATTTTAAAAAATTCAGTTCATAACATAGAAGCTCTCTGATTTAGTAAAGGCACCCCCTCATCCTAAATTTTCTGTTCAAACCAGGTTCTGGCCTGTAATTTATATATATTTGAAGTCAAGTAGGTATAAAAAATTATTGTAATAATGGTTTTTGTGAAAAGAGCTGATTCAGGATTTTCTTCAGTATGGTAGATACGCATTTTCCTTATTGAGATTTCTTTGTGGTAGACTTAAGCTTTCTAAAAAGTTTAAGTATCTGACGTAGAGCATTCTTATAAGAGTTGTATATATGGACAGGATCTTATAGCAAGTGTTTAGAGTTCTATTTTATGATTTCTGATTGTCGAGATAATTTTTTGGTAATGTGAGATTATGCCCTACTCCATTGTCCACACTTCTGCCTGAGTTGCTGGATCCAAAGGAATAATTAATTTTAAGTCAGTGCTAGAAACAGATTATGTGCCTGCTAATATTGTTATGTAGACAAGTGCTGTCATGACCTTATTTTCACTTCTTCTCTCAAAACTTCAGGTGTTGCTATTGTGTTGTTGAATTTGACATTTGAGATAAGTTAAAAGAAGCCTAGAGGGCTGTCAAATGATGTTGGGGCATTTCATGGATGTATTTTGTGCTGGAATGTATGGTTTGAAAGTTAAACAAAAGCTTGAAAAGGCAATAGCACTCTGTGTTAGGCTCTTACATTTGTGAAAGACATCACATCCTGCCACTATTCTGGTCAAGTCTGGTGGATGGCCCACAGAAGGATGTTTGAATAAATTCTTATTGTGAGATGCCATATAGCTTAGAAATGTTACAGTTACTTCTCATCCACAGAGTTTGTGAACAGGAACCCTAAAGCCAGGTGTGATGGTCTATTCCTGTAATCCCGGTTGGAGGGCTAAGCAGGAAGGTCACAAGCTGGAGACTAGCCTGGGAGAGTTAGCAAGACCTTGTCTTAATGTTCACCAGGCAGAGGGGGATGTAGGTCAACTGTAGCGTGCTTACCTAGCATGCTGAGGCCTTGAGTTTGATCCTTACTTGGCTTGATCTTGACTCTTCTGACCTAGTTACTTGCCTATAAAATGGGAATGTTAATATTACCTGGCTTTTAGCGTTTTGAGAATTAATTGATAGTAATGCACCTTAGAGTTCTATGTCCTGTATTTAGCGAGTGTTGAACATCTGATAAAATGGTTTTGTTTTAAGCATTATCATCCTGTGAGTCAAAGCATTTTTTTGACTCTTAGTTCCAATTTTAATAAAATGGTAGAAATGGGGATCTTGCCAACCACCTACTTAGTTACGTAATGTCATATAGTTTTTCTTTTTTTTGCCACCTCTCAATCTCAAGATGAGCACTACATTGGGATTAAAAATCTAAGATGAACAGTACATTAGGATTAAAAATCTGAGAGATTATATTCACTAAGGAGTAGCATTTTCTTTTTTCTTTAGAGGCTGACATACTAGTTGCTCAATCTATTACTCTAACATTTTTTGTCTGTATCTGAGTATATTTCACTTATATTATCTTCATGCTTTTCTGTAACCTAATATATATCAATTAATGGCATCATTCTCCAATCAATCTTAAAACACTTTTTGTAGAATTAATATGTTTTATAGTTTTGAGATTTGCATGTGAAATCTTCCATATTTGACTTTTAAAATATATTCGTATTTTGTTGCTTTTCCCTGTTTTTAAAGGGCTGCAGGGGAAGAATTAAAAGTGAAGGCATACCTACCAGCAGGCAAACAATTTTTGGTAACCAAAAATGGTAAGAATTATATTGTATACATTAGTAAATTTTGCAATTACATTAAAAGCAACAACAAAGCCTGTATATTTTTATGGATCCTAATTTGTGCCTAAAGATGTGCTTAAAGCTTCTCTCAGAAATTTGGAAATTTAATGAAACTCTGTTTTCTATTTCTGTAGTATTCCTTTTCTTCTTTGATTTTTATCTCCTCTGTAACTTTTTTTTTTGCTAAAAAGATTCAATTGTAAAGATAGTAAAAAAAAAAAAGCCGTAAGAAACGTTAGATTTCTCCTAAAAGGTTTTTTTCTGAAGTTGACTTCATAATCATTTTTTAGCTATTTGATTTTAATCTTTCAATGTAAATTTTTCATGGCAAATTAAATTGATACTACCTTGACATCTTAACTCGAAGTTAAAAGATTTTATTATTCATGGTGCCAGCGAAAGATTTCTTAAGGCACATAAAATGTTTTGAAATATATATTTATGAAGTTAATTTTAAAAGGATATCAAAAGGTTGTGGTTGTCCTTAAGTAATTACAACAATACACAGATTTCTGTTCTAATTTACCTCATATAGTAAAGAGAAAACAATATGTTAAAAAACGGCAGTTTTTTTCTTTCCTACAAAATACATTTTTTTAACAAAAATTTGTATCCAGATTGTTTTTAAAAAACAGGAGATTAATAGCAACTTCACCCTATATCATGTTTTTACCTTACAATTGTGCAATTTTAGAATTATGAAGAATAATATTTGTTAATTGATGCTTTTGTTTGAAAAAATTGGCTCCAGTGGTTGTATAAGGAAGTAAAATTTAGCAGTTTGTTGAATTTTAAACTGTTTTATCCATTGTGAATAACTGAAATTTAAAGACTTATAAAATTAATATTGACAATTATTTCAGCCTTGTAATCAGAGATCACCTCTACCACCTCTGAGTATGATAGCTGGTACTTCCATGTTCCAAGAGTAAAATAGTAATTTAAGATATTATTATTGGTTAGCTTGAAATGAACAGTGTCATCTGGCATTATCGTGCTGTTCTCAGACCATGGTAAAGGAATCATGGTAAAGGAATACATGGAAAACTCACACCAAAGCCTTTCTGCTTGTCTTCTGACAGCAGTTTAAGGAAAGATTAATGTAGTTAAATATTCATGTGTATATAGCGTAAATATAGCTCTTAAATTAATCAGTTGCACTAGAAGTGAAATATGCTTGTTTAATATTTTGGTAGTATAAATATGATTTTATGAAATAAGCTTTCTTCTGGTGGATTTATGATTAGTAGATTACTTGCTAGTAATGGTGTTTGCCATTTTTTTATAGTGCCATGCTACAAACGTTGCAAACAGATGGAATATTCAGATGAATTAGAAGCTATCATTGAAGAAGATGATGGTGATGGGGGATGGGTAGATACATATCACAACACAGGTAAGAGGAAACTAAAATGACATGTATTTAGCATAAATTGTTTTAAAATCTTTCACAGCCTTTTATAACAGTCTTGATTTTTAACAAAAAGTGAGGATAGAAAATGCACTGTTTTGTCCAAGTAGACTTTTATCTGAAAAAAAACAGGACAAATTGAAAAGGGTACCGGCTACTTCAGTGACAATTTCACAATAACTGTATTGTTTTCATTATTTCTAAATAGAGGAAAGAGTATTGGCTGCTTCAGTGACAATTTGAAAATAACTATATTATTTTCATTATTTCTGAATAAGGAGGAAAAAATAAAGGCAATAGAAAATACTGACTGCATACTATGCTTTAGGATCTCCTTACATGTCATTCCATTGCTGGATTATAAGATCCTCTGCGACAGCAACTGTGCAGTAATCTTATTTATTTTACTCAGAGAATTGGAATTTACAAGTAATAATTATTTACTGAATAATTACTAAAAGAAGGTTTTGGCTGTAAGCTCCATGAAGGTAGAGATTCATTCTTGAATCCTCAATGTTTAGCATAGTGTTCGATACAGAAGTTGTTCAATAAATATTTGTCATATGAACTAAATTTAAGGATTTTGTAAGTGTATGTCTGCATATGCTGTTTATTCTTTGTTTTAGGCATGTTAGACCCATGTATCAAAGTTTTAAAAGATCAACAAAATACACTTGGAATATTAAGACTAAGCATATTTTTTGTATTTAGTTTTGTTTCTGTAGTAACTTTAGCTGCTTCTGTCTTGCTGAATTTTTCATCCTTTTTAAACTGAGAACAATGACAAGGTATTTTGACTTAGAGATATTTTCTAGCAGACCTGGTGGTGCTGCCACCTTCATAATAGTTTTGTTGAGGAAAGTCATTCCTATGGAATTTGTTTGTTGAGGAGCAGTGGAAGATGGTTGAACCTAAAGTTAGCTTATAAGGATTTTAATCTCAGCTTCTTCATAACTGGGTATGAAAAACAAGTCATTTTACCTCGCTAGTGACTTCATATCTATATAGGGAGAAATTATTACTCTTAACTACTTCACAGAATAGTGTTTATAGGGACTAAATAAGATGTGGGAACAATAGTAAGTCACATGCAAATGTGTTACAATGTTAGTACCTTTAGATGTCTCAGATTTCTGAAGCAAATAGCATATTTACATACCAATAGTTGAGAAAATTTCGATACAGGTTTAATTAAATGAGTCGCTAATCTTTTAATCTGTTCACTTTAGAATATATTGTGTTACAAGTGAGGAATAGTAAATGGGGAATGATAGAGTAGGATAATTCATGGTAAAATATTAAGTTAGTATGTTTTTTTGTTGGCACTTGAGGGTGTACCCATTGTGTTATTTATTCCTGTTGGAGTTCATTTGTAAAGGTTTTGTCAGTATTTGTCCCTTTACTTCAGAGAAGTTGTGAACATTTAGATGATTTTAAGTGTTTTTGTATTTCTTTATTTGAGTAAGTAGACTATATACAGCTTAATTTTAGTTATTTTCTGCTGAATTTTTAAACAGGTATTGCAGGAATAACTGAAGCAGTTAAGGAGATTACATTGGAAAACAAGGTACTGTTTAAATAGTTAGTATTTCTAAAGTCAGCAATCAGTTATTTATCTATATATAGTTTAAGGTAACTCATGTCTTTCATGTCCAAAGTCTGGTTATATACTATAAAACTCTCAAATTGTACCTATCCACCAACTCCTCATTTTTCTAATTGGGTGGAATTTTTCTGCTTTTAAGTTTTCATTTAATTTAGGCTATCTGTATTAGCTTTCCATTTCTTAGAATGATTGTAATTGCCTTCATATTTTTATATAGTTATTTCAAATTATATGAACCAATAATACAAAATGCCTTCACTCTTTTTTTTTTTTTTTTTTAAACATACTGGAGGTCAAACCCAAGTCCTTGCGCATGCTAGGGAAGCATTCTACCACTGAGCTATATTTTAATTCTACTTTTACTTTGAGACATGCTCTTACTAAGTTATCCAGGCTGGCCTCAAATTTAGGATCCTACTGTTTCAGTCTGTCGAGGAGCTGGGATTATAGACATGTGCCATCTCACTCAGCCCACCTTTATCTTTTCTTCATTTCGATATTCAAGTCTTTCAGAAAATAGAATATTTTGGATCAAATAATTATATCCCTCTTGTTAATAGGAAACATTCTGTACAGCAGTAACTAATTTAAGACATTCTTTGTGTTTTTGTCATTGCTTCTTCAAGGATTTGTATCTGTAACTTAACAGAAAGTAAAAGAAAATAAGTTCATTTTTCAGTTTTACACTTGGGATTAAGGTTCAGTTCATTGACCTGAGAATTCATCCTTTTGAATGTCTTTGTTTTGGAGTTTGAATGAGAAGTAACACACATGGATTTCTTGCTTCAGAAAATCTTGTTTATTCTGACTATTAGTATATCTGCTTCAGATTTAGAATGATAAATGGTAAAATAGTGTGGATGGCATTTTTTGAATACACTTATGGCAATTCTGTCAGAAATTTGTGTTTGTTTTTATGGAGCTAGGCATTGAAACCAGGGCCTGGTAGATAGCAGGCAAACTCTCTGGTACTGAGCTACATTCCCAGCTCACAAATTTTTATCAAATACTATAATGGTTATTATGATGCTTGATACCCCCACCATAACATCCTTGTGTTCTACTAAAGGATGAATACTATAATTTGTAGCTAGGGTATATCTTTCCTGTCATTTCTTATTTAATACTGTATAGAATTCATGTATTTTAAAAATAATTTGATTCTTAGAATGCTTGTCATCTAGTACCAAGCATTAATTTTGGCTGTTGATTTCTGCTCTATTTTCTATATCAAGTGTGAATATTACCAGCATGATTTAAAGACTCATGTAATGATCAATTTGTCAGATATTAGCACATTCAATAATTATCTAGATGCTGAC
Organism: Hystrix cristata; assembly: GCA_004026905.1. NCBI lineage: Eukaryota > Metazoa > Chordata > Mammalia > Rodentia > Hystricidae > Hystrix > Hystrix cristata. The sequence continues at coordinate 34,327 of PVJO010013808.1, read as the reverse complement.
AATCTTTCTTCCTTGATTTATAGTGTGTAGGTATTAAGGATATATTTGATTTCAGTTTCTAGTGGTAAATAAAGCCGTCTCTGAGTAAAATGCAACCTAAATGAAACTAAAAGCCCAAATTATTCACCTACCTTAGCAATTTCAGATTACTAATTTTGTGGTAATGATAACTGTATTTTAGGGCTGTCATTGGTTAGCATTGTTCTTTTATGGTAAATTTTCATTAAAATGAGTTGAAATCTTACATATTATAACTAAGGTCCAATGACTTTTGCTTAATTCAACTAAGATATTTTTAACAAATTAGAATATAATAATGTTTGATTTATAACTTTTTTAGCTTATAAATATAATTTATAAGTAAGCTTTTTTGTTTTTTGTATTTTAAGGGTACAGTGGTATCTCAGTTCATGAACTTAATTTGTTTTATGGTTTTGGAAAAGATGGCCACATTTGTATTTGAGTGGGAAAGACGGCCACTGTCGTGTTCATCACCTGATGTAGAGTTTGTAAGCAAAAACAAAACTTTGCCAAACACTTCTGTTTGCGAACCAAATTGTTTGCAAACAAAAGTGATTCTAAACCAAGGTACCACTGTACGGTTAACATAACTGAACTAATTTTCTAATACAATTGGTTAAGTGAAAATACTATTTTGAAGTTCAACTGGTAACTTTTTTTTTTTTTTTCTGGTGCCAGGGATCGAACTCAGGGCTTTTCTTGTGAGGCAAACACTCTAACCACTGAGCTAAATCCTCAGCCTGGTAACTGTTTTTAAATGGTTAGTTTAGGTGACTCCTGATTCTCCTATAATACGTTGGATTTTTTTGGTCACATCACTTAGCATTTTAAATGATTGATTTAGGGCTTTTTCATCCCTGCTGGTGTTTCAGTTTCTTGAGATAAGAACTACTTTATCACTCTTACTTTCACATTGATTGGTTAGCACTGTGTAGCTCGTGAGTTTTCAGTGTTTAAAGCAATATTTAGGTGATTTTAATTAATTTCAAAGGACAGTATAAAACTCCAAGATTGCTCAGCACTGTGTGAAGAGGAAGAAGAGGAAGATGAAGGAGAAGCTGCAGACATGGAAGGTATTCATGTTCTAAATTGGCTTTAATTTCATTAGAATGTCGATTCATAAGTATTTGTAATCCACGTGGATTAAGAATTCTACTTCATCGAGTTTTAAATTTTAGCATTTGCCAATTTAGGGAGTGTACTGTTTAGTTTTAATTTCATCAGTGCAAAACTCATTGATCTTGGGCAAAACCCTACATTTTGAATGATGCTCTGAAGTAATGCATAATTTTGTTTAGAGAATTTTCTTGAACTTGATTTATCTTTTATTTCTTTTTATGACAGAATATGAAGAAAGTGGATTGTTGGAAACAGATGAGGTTTGTAAATTGAGTTTTCCTTACTAATTTTTAATTAGTGAACTTGGATTAGATCAGTATTCTTATTAATGACATATTGATCTTTCAAAGGGTTTTATATTCTTGTTTACATTGGTAATAGCATATAAAATTTGAATTGTATATAAAATATTTATCCCACATGCAGTGGTACCTTGATTCTGCAATGCCTTTTTTTGCAAACAGTTTGGTTTGCAAACAGAGTTTTTGTTTGTGAACTCTGCATCGAGTAACAAACAGGACCTGGGCCATCTTTCCCACACGAAGTGAATGTGGCCAACTTTTCCAGAACTGTGGAACAAATTCAGTTCATGAACCAAGGTACCACTGTAAATGTATGTTGAATATAAAATATAAAATGGAATTACAAGTTCATTTACTTTTAAGAAAAAGATAATAGAGAATGGGAAAAGTAGATTGTTCTAGAATATTACATTCATACTGATTTAATAACTGAATTTTTCTCCATTATGTGCCAGGCTACTCTAGATACAAGGAAAATAGTAGAAGCTTGTAAAGCTAAAACTGATGCGGGAGGTGAAGATGCTATTTTACAAACCAGAACTTACGACTTATACATCACTTATGATAAATATTACCAGACACCACGACTATGGTTGTTTGGCTATGATGAGGTAAAAATGAAAAGATACGTTTCAATGTAAATATAGTAAATTTTTGGGATTAATTCCTTTGTTAGATCTGTGGGTCTATGTGATGTACTAATTCTTAGAAATTGTTTTATAGTCTTATGATTAATATTGAACTTGATTCTTACTTTGAATAGTACTCAGTGAGACGCTATACTAAGAATTAAACCGAAGTAATCTGTGTTTACATGTTTATTCCTTTGCCTCTAAGCTTATTCCTTTAAAATGTAAGGGAAATTGAGCTTGATATATTTTATTAAATTTTGTGTGGGATTATATCTGTTGTACATGTAAGCTTTTCCAAAATGGTCACGTCATGTTTGTTTTTCCCTTAAGATCTTTTTAACACGTTTGAATAGATGAATTAAAGGATAATTGAAATAAAACCAGTTTTTTTAAACCTGTAATTCTTATAACTATAGAAGGAAAAAGAAAAGGAAATAAAACAGGCCTAAATGATCAGTTTTTAAATTTTAAAATGTTTTGATAGGTGGGAACTTGTTCTCTTTGTGGGATCTGCATTAGGTGGTGGCTGATGGCACATAGCCTAGATATTCAGACTCCTTCCTCTGTCCCCATCTTACCTTGATAAAAACTATAAACTTTACCCAAAATAATCTGGAAGTTCTAAATAGTCTGAAATTTTAATTTGCAAGTGATATGAGAATAGGAGGATAAATATAAATACTGAGGTATAAGATAAAAGTTTTTAAATTGTCATTTCAAAGTGTTTTTTATGATTTCAGCAACGGCAACCTTTAACAGTTGAGCACATGTATGAAGACATCAGTCAAGATCATGTGAAGAAAACAGTGACCATTGAAAATCACCCTCATCTCCCACCACCTCCTATGTGTTCTGTTCACCCATGCAGGTGGGTGGGTGGGTGTGTGTGTTTAGAGAGAATGTGTGTGTATATTTCATATATTTATTGTTTAGAAATCTGTAAACATAGATCCTAAGAGAAAATTTTATAAGTAAATAAAAGTCTCTTTCCTCTTCCTTAGAAATGTTTTTTGCTTAACTATACATATGAGAAAGGAGGAAAATCTTTTCAGTTTAACTTTAATACATTAAGATTTTGTTGTTGTTCTCTTTATGTATTTATATAGTAGATCTTTGTGATCCTAATCCTCTTTTTTAGCTCCCAGAATAGCTTGGAATAGTTTTGCACCCAGGTATCCATTGTTAAATAGGTTTGCGCTATTGTGAATGCATCTTTCTGTGCATGTGGAGGATGAAGTTAACCTTGTACTTTTCCTAGGTTATCTGCTGTGGTTAGTTACGGGAAACGAATGTATGAGGAGTTTCTGTACTCCTTTGTTCTTCAGTTGCAAGGGCTACAGCCTTATCAAATTAGGTATCCTTTGGAATTTGGGATTTTCTCTGTATCAGTGTTTTTCACAGGGCCAGAAAAATGAAACAAAGTGAAACTATACACATTTGTTCAGAAGTTTTCTTAAAAAAAAAACTTATCTGCTGATTTCTTTCCATTAGTTACTTCTGACAAGTAACGTCACAGTTCGCTGAGAAATACTGGTAGCATTACTGGTAACACTATTTTCTTTTTTTTTTAATAAAAACACTCAGATTTCATTGACCAATTAGATCAGTTTGTTTTGTCCTTTCCTCCTGTTCTAATTTTAAAAAAAAGAAAAAAGCTTTAATATTCTTAGTTTCTACAACCTTTGTATTATACAATTTACCTTATAGAAAGCCTGTTTCACTTTCCTAGGTTATTTGTGCCATGAACTTTATACTGGTAACTGTGAAAAGTGATTCAGTAGTCACTGATAATATATTTTTTTCTTTTACTTCCCACAGCTGCCTATTTACAATATAGACAAGGCACAGGGCCAGCCCTGAGGTTTATTCTATCTCTTCTTTCTCTGTAGTCAGTGTAAGAGCACATTCTGTAATAAGCACCAGGAGGCCTAGTAGTTTTGAATGATAAAAAATTTTCATTTTTGAAAACTGATCTGTTAATTCCTCTGACAGACGTTTTAGGATGGTGTGTAGGCATGTGTCTTTCTGAGATATAAATTTTACTCGGTTGAAGAAAAGATACAAATAACTAGTAATTGCATTAATTACATTAAGCATTTCAATAAAAAAAAAATTACATTATACAATGGGGTATAAATGTGGCAAAAAAGCTGAGAGCCTATACAGTGAAACTGTAAGGACATTTTAGGCCATTCTACAGGCAGCTTCAGGTTGTGCTAATGCATGGGCTAGTACATTCACTCCTCTGAGTGACTGCCTCTGTCGTGAAGTGTAAGTTCATAAAAACTGAACTGGTATTATTTAAACCAGGATATGTGTGAGAGGTAGTGTCTTAATTTATGTGCCCACTTAGTTTGAAATCACTGTTTTCTGGAGCACAGGAGAGGCACCAGTTATCCATGGATTTGTGGGTATGACAGAGAAGTTTAAATAACTGTTTTTCTTCTTATAAAGCCAGAAGTTATTTTTAAATAGAATCAGATAAATTTTATACCTTTATAATACCCAATAAGATGAAGAAAAAGATAAACTTATTGACTCTGATGAAACAACTTTTCTGGAACTGTCTCAGTTTTGGCTTATTCTCAGCTAAGTTTCAGAATCCCAAGGTCATAGATACCTCTTTGGTTTTTTGTCCAGCTTTTGCTATTAAGCTTTTTTGAATTTGTATAATCTGATTAATTTATGTTTCTCAGAGACAACTACTGTTCCACATTTATCCCTTTTGCATGATTTTTCCCTTCCCTTGTTTTCTGCATTCATTTATCAGAAAGTTGACTAGTACCACTGTGTTTATGGTAACTTTTAAAATTATCCCTTGCTGCAATAAAGTGATATGCATGCCTCAACAATCTGACTTGAGTAGAGGGAAGAATGTCTTATAAAATACCCGTTACATGTTAAAATTAATTCACTAAGAGTAAGGTTCGTTTCTTCACAAATGAAATCATGCTCTTCGTGTTTTAAACTAGTCAGGCTCTACTAATGAGATTTGTTCTTTGCTTTTAGGCATGCTGAAGTGATGAAAAAAATCATTGAGACTGTTGCAGAAGGAGGGGGAGAGCTTGGTGTTCATATGTATCCTTACCTCTATTTGTGCTTAGCAGCAAAATGGCTCCTGCGATGTTTTGTTTGGAAAATTTGGTATAACCTTAAAGACACAGTACCTGTAACTTGTGTTACGCATCATATTTGGAAGTTCTGGCAGACAACTTTATTAGGATATGTTTTATTAGGACAGTTAGGTCATATTCAGTTGATTAGAATATGTCCCCTTGTGTACCAGTTAACTTGTTACAGAGCCTACCTGCTAATTTAGAGTAACATGCGTATATTTTCCTTAAGTATATTTCCTTTTTAATGTGTTACCAAAAATGTGTTTTTCTATCAGGTAAAAGTAGTTAGGTTATGTCAATCTGTCATCTCCCAAAGGCAAAGAATTGAACTAAAATAAACAGGTTAGTTAAAAAGAAAAGTATGAAACTTCTTTAGATATTTTAAAAATATAGTATTTTTCTCCAGTGAAAAGCACCTTTCTTGTATCTTCTATGGTTCTCAGTTTCTCCTACTCAGTTCTCGGGTTGATAAGAAGAGTGAATTAAAGTTGATGTTCAAGTATGTGGTTAGTTGCTGAGATGCCTGCACCTATAGCATGGATTCATCTAAAGCTTTCAAACTCAGTAATTTAGATGCCAAATAGCTTGAATTAGCTTAGTATCAGAGTCGTGGTTCATACCACTCCAATTGGATGTAGACTGAGGGATCACCACTGTTTTGAAACTACAGGTAACCCAAGCAGTCCTAATAAGGTATATTCCTCAGAGCAGCTTTGGGCTAATTTGATACAGAAACTAGCCAAGAATTTTTAATCCAAACCAAATTTATTTCTGAAGACTTCTTGTGCATAATTTTAATCTCTTATGTTAGAGGCCAGATAGCAACTTGGAATGCTCTTCATGTAATTAATAATAATGAATCATTGATTTACCCAGTGAAAAGTTACAGCTCTTAATGTTTCTAGGTAAAATAGAACATGAAAGTTTCAAGACTGTATTAATGACAACAGCCCAAATTACTATATTCTATCACAAGTACATCTGTACCATAGATTCAGTTCATTATGAAAGGGTTTCATTTGATCGAATTTTTCTTTCGCTACCGTGCTATCATACTGTTTTCCTTGTAAGTTATAGTAAACTTAAAAGCACTAAAGGGGCAAAGTAAATGAGCAAATTTTATATTCACTTAAACATGGACAGTCTTGTCCTTATTTTTATATCAAAGTAATTGGGCCTATGGGGCCTTCTCATTAAGTTTCAGCCGGATGTGGTGCGTACATTCCTGTAATCCAGCACCCTGGGAGACTGAGGCAGGAGGATTGCAGGTGTGAGCCTAGCTTATGAACTTCTCAACTTGGTAAGAACCTGTTTTAAAATTTAAATAGGTGAGGGGTCACGTATAGATACAGCTCAATGAGAAGACTCTCGGTTCAATCCCCAGTATCACCAAAAAATAAATAAATAAAAACCTTTCAAATACTGAAATAGGTGGTCAGGCAGTCTTAAAGTGCTAGAGAGCCTCATGTTGAATAGACACAAATGTTTATAACTTATATGATTTGATTTCTTTAATAGACGATGTAAAATTTTGTTTCATACTTTTTTTTTAAATGGATAATTACAACATAGGCTTAAAACATACAACTGTTTGCCAAGCTTATTTTCCTTAACAAAAATCTTTAGGTATCTTCTAATTTTTTTGAAATTTGTACAAGCTGTCATTCCAACAATAGAATATGACTACACGAGACACTTCACAATGTAATGAAGAGAACATAGAATCTATCCTAATTATTGATTCTGATTTTTAAGGAATTAACCCATAGATGTGACCATTGACCATACTTACTGATATGTACAATTTCTCTAATAAAGGGAGTTATATGTTTATGCATTAAATAAAAAAAATTCCACTACTAGCCTTATTTGTTTAATAAAAATGAATGTGAAGAGACAGTTTTTATCCAGGTTATATTGGGATTTCCTCACAATAACACTTTTAAGTGACTATATAGCTCGTGTAGAATTATGAGTGGTTTTGGTGCACATTTATGAGGAGGCTATTAAATAGGTAATAGTGTCCAAACTAATACTAGAAAATACTGCCTTTGAGACTGTGTCTTCATTTTGTTCCTTGTTTTTCCCTTTCTTACCCTTTCCTTAAGTCTTCTGTCTGCTAGTAGTTAATATTTATGAAGCACTTACTATATGCTAGGTAATATGCTAAGTACTGTTGTTTGTCGATTTATTAAGTTGATATTGCCAAAGTTATTTTTTAATTCAGGAATATTTTTCCTATCATAGTTGCCTGGTAAAGTACTAGAAGTTGGAGGGGATCCTTTTGTTGTGTCATGTTAAGTTTGTAGGTCTGGGGATTGCATTTCACAGACACAAGTGATATATGCTGAAACAGCACATTTTGATCCAAAGAATAGCACCCAGGACCCAGGCCCTTTGACCCTTATTTTTTCTTTAATATTCTCTGTTTCCCTACATTGCCTCTCGTTGCTTTTCATCATAGTCCGTAAAAAGTGCAGTGACTAATCTTTCCTCTAAGGAACCTTTGTTTTGTTTTTGTTTTCCTCACCATTTAAGAATGCTCTCCTTTTCTTTAATGCTTCTTAATGTTGCTCTCTTTTCCAGTTGTCCAATTTTATATTACAAGAAAAACTCCATAATGAAGATAATGACTTAGTGGAAGTAATGTGGAATTTGATGTGGTGTAATATGAAAACATAAACATGGATCTCATCCTCTAATACACTTCAATATCCTGGTTAAGGCAGAGCACAGTCCTGCATGTCTATAGAATTGGAATTCTAAGGCAGGAAGATTGCTTTCCTCCAGACCAACCTGCAACATAGCAAGACCCTCTCTCAAAAGGATTCTAGACAAATACACTGATTGCTCCTGTAGCCAGGAAACCAATCATCTGTCTTAATTTAGTCTTCTGAACTGATTTTACTGAAATGCAACTGCTAATGTTTTATTGTCACCACTAGGTGGCATAAATATTTTTTCAAATAACCTTTTTAGTTTCAGATCTTTTTTCCAATTGAAATCTTTGTGTGGATCCCCAAAATAGGTATATTGGCATAAATGTATTTTTTTATGAGTTCAAATTTATAACCTGAACAAGTTGTTTTTGATGAACATGGACCTTTGTTGAGTATGAAGCTGAAATTCCTACTATGGATCATCTTATAAGCCTTTATGTTGAATTTATTTTAAATTTTAGTTTCATAGTATTTTAAAGCATCTGATTTACACAAGTAGTAGCAAATGATAATAACTTTAGTTTTTTATTTTGAAATAATTTTAGATTTGTACAACAGTTCCAAAAGTATCATGGAATCCTGTATACCCTTTCCTTAGCCTTTCTAATGTTAACATCTTACATAACCATGATATATGCATTGTGTTATGACTTAAATATGAATTGTCCCCCAAAGACTCATGTATTGAGGGCACTAACCTCATCAGTGGATTAGCCTGTTGATGAGTTGATAGCTGAATAGGCTATCAGAAGGTGCAGCCCCTTGGGAAGAGGTAGGTCACTGGAGGTGTTCGTTTGAGGAGTATATTCTGTACCTAGCCCTTCCGCTCTCCTCTGGGTTTTTCCACTCATTCTGCTTCTTGGCTGCCACATGCTAAGCAGCTTTCCTCTACCATGCCGTTTCAGCCATGGAGCCAGTGGGCCATGAAACTGCAACATCTCAAACCATGAACCAAAAATAAACCTTTCTCCTTTAAGTTGTAGTGTCAGGTATTTTGTTCCAGTGATGAAAAGCTAATTAATACATTTACCACAAGAACTTAAAGTTGATGTAATATGTTACCAATTTTATTCATACCTACCAAGTCTTTCTACTAATATCTTATCTGTATTCCAAAATCTGCTAGTCTAGGATGCCACAGTACATTTAGTTGTCATGTGTGTTAATCTGTTACAGTAGCTATCTTTTTGTCTTCCATGACCTTGATACCTTTGCGAGTAATGGTCAGGAATTTTGCAGTATTACTTAGTTTGAGTTTGATGTTTTCTGATGATTAACCTGAGATTATGAATTTTGGACAACACCACAGTAGTGATATGCTGTTCTCTTTGCATTATGTGAGAAATTAGTTAAGATGTTGTCTGCTAGGTTTTTCTACTGTAAAGGTAGTATTTATTTGTTTTCGTTGTTAGAAGTTAGTTTCTAAGTATAGAGAAGTTTATAGCCTCAAAAGGAGAGGAATTAAACTTTGCATCATGGGAAAAGGACTTAGCAACAAATATGTAGTCTCTGTTTTAAAAAACCACCATTAGTAATTAGAAATTTTGGAAGAGATACTTCGAGGTAGCACAAATAGACAGTTTCTCATTAAAGTTCTATCCAATTTTAGCATTTACCAGTGAATCTTCCTTGAAACAGTAGCTCTTTCCTGTGGTTTTTCTAAAGATGTGTCTGGTTTTTTTGCCTGTACCACACTTGCCTTGATAATTATAATAAACCTTGACATTGAGTACTATGAGAATTCCATTTTTCCTCTTTTAAGGAATTGTTTTAGCTATCCTCGTTTCTTTGCTTTTGCATGTATATTTTAGAATTAGTTTGTATATATCAAAAGTTTACCGGAATTTTGATTAGAAGTGCCTTGAGTCTATAGATGAAGTAAAGGAGAATTCACATCTTAAGATTGAGTCTTCAAATCTATGAATATAATATATCCCTCCACTTATTTCGATTTTCTTAAATTTCTTTCAAAGTGCACATACTTTGTTATACATAAATGCTTTGTGATACATACATACATGTATATGCATATGTATATGAACACAGTTGACCTTCATACCCTGACTGATCATATATCCTGAAACCTTGCTAATTTTTAATTCTGTAGTTTTTATTGTAGATACTTTTAGCTTTTTTACTTAGACAGTTGTGTCCTATGCAAATACACTGGTACCTCAGTTCACGAATGCTTTTGTTTGCAAACAGTTTGGTTCACAAACAGAAGCATTTGGCAAAATTTTGTTATTGTTTGTGAACTCTGCATTTGTTGACAAACATGATTGCGGCTATCTCTCCCACATGAACATAAATGTGATCATCATTTCCAGAATTGTGGAACAAGTTCATGAACCGAGGTACCACTAAACAGTAAAATAGTTCCTTCTAATCTATTGTTTTTTCCTCACCTCATTGAACTGTCTAGGAACTATTGACTAGGAGTGATGAGATGGGGCTTTTTTGTCTTAATCCTGATAGCGAGAGAGAGCAGTTTCCCACTGTTAAAGAGAATGTTAACTGTAGCTTTTGAGTGATACCCTTTGCTGAGAGTTTCTTTCACGAATGTTGAATTTTTCTGTGTCTTTTGAGATCATATTTTTTCAGAAAATTTGATCTGTTAATTTGATGAATTACATTAGTTATTGAAACAGCCATGCATTTCTTAGATAAATACCATATTACTGTCAAACGTTGCTGGAATTCAGTTTTCTAAAGTTCGTTGATGATTTTTGTATCTGTATTCACCAGAGCTATTGACCTGTGGTTTTCTTCTAATGTCTTTGCTTTGGGTTTTTGGATAATGCTAGCCTCATACTATGAATTGGGAAGTATTTCATTCTCTTTTCTGGAGGAAGTTATATAGAATTAGAGTTTGCAGTGAAAGGATGAGGGACTGGATATTTTTTTTTTTCGCAGCTTTTAAATGTAATGTACAGGGTAATTTCTTCAATGAGTTTGTAATCTGTGTTTTTTCAAATAATTTACTTCTCGTGAAGACGGAAGGGCGAGATCCTGGTGGAGTTTCTGCTTCTGTTGTGGCCCCCATTCCTCTCCTTCAGGTCTGTACCACAATGAATACTTCTTAGTGATTGTTTCTGTGAGTACCAGGTAGAGGTTGTAGGCCATTCTGCATTCTTTGTTCAATTTGTCACCTGTTCTAGCTGAAATACCCTAGGTGGGTTTGTGTCACTTCTGTTCTGGTAGATTAAATTTTGGACCAGTTATTTCTTCTGTAATTACAGGCTTTGCATAAAGTCTCGAGTATGCAGTTAGTCTTACCGTTTTTTTTTTTCCGCCATAAGTGTGAAAGCAGTAGTTGTTCCAGCCTTCTACATCTAGAGGTGAAAGTTTCTTATGTTTTTTTTACAACAGCAATTCAATTTCAAGATATATTACTCAGTCGAGATAAATGTTGAGGAATATTCTACCCTCTGTACATAAATGGTCAAACCCTGGAAGCATCAGGTAATGTGATGGTATATAGTATACTAAGCATTTTCTGTACAACATCTTGATGCTTATATTTTTTAGCAGCTTGAAAAATAGTACATTTGTTAAATGTAATTCAAATAAATCGATGATTTGAAAGTTCCCAGAGCACTCAGCAAAACCCACTTGTCTAAAGAATGCATAGTTCATTTTGTAGGATTTGGGCTTCTATTTCAAAAAGACAACCAATCAAACTTGACGCTACAGTCTAAAAAATATTAAGTAGGGAAGAATAGCAGATCTACAGTAGGAATCTTGTTATAAGCATGAGTTCAAGTAAGTTGATTCATAGGTAAAATTTATTACTTGTTAAGCTACAGAATGAGAGATGCTTTGTACTTTATGCTTTCCTGTTTCCAAAGATTTAAGGAAGCATGTTAAACCTGCCCAGAATAGGGTATGAAAGTAAGCCCAAACTCTTGTGGAGTATAAAATTATCAACTTTCTAGAAGAAAATGTAGGAAAATATTTTGGGAACAAAGATGTAAAAGAGCTTCTTAAACACCAGCCCCACCCTCTGCTTGTTAACCCGTTTGGCATGAGCCATGATGTTAAAAAAAAAAAAAAGTGAATGCAATTATCCCAGAATTACAGACTTTTAAAAAAAGACACTAGACAAATTTAATAGATAAATGACAGTTTGGTAGAATATATGCATAAAGTCTAAAACTGACAGGGCCCATCATTTTTAGAGTAGGGAGTTCCTGTATAATAACAAAAACTGGGGTTTTGGTTAATGTGTTGCTTTACAAAAATTACCTAAAGTGCAATGGTATAAAACAGTATTATCTGTCACAGTTTCAATGAGTCAGGGTATTTGGGAGTGACCTAGTACTTAATATTTCATACCAAGATGAACTCATATTGAGGCCACAAATACTATATGTAGCCAGCAGAGGGCAGCAGAACAGCACAAGATTTAAGCACATAGATGTTAGGTTTACCAAACACCACTACTCTGACTTCTTTTATTTTAAGGTGATATTGGTGAACCTCCATTGTGTTCGAGTGTCATGGTCCTCCATTTACTGAAGGGTGATGATACACCCTGATGATGTTTGCTTGTAATTGTTGGCAATCTCAGTCTCCTAACATCTTTATTGTCCATCACATCTAGTGTACTTGGCACCTTTCTAAAATGAGGAAAGTGGACCAAACACAGTATTGGATTTTTAAGTTCTCTTCCCAAGAGCCTTGGGTCCTGCTGAGCTGTACCGGCGCTGTTAGGTTACAGTGGGAGGGCACCAAGTTTCTCCCTAGCTCTGACTCCCAAAATTAGTTGTCTGTTTGACACAACAGACTTTCTCATAGGATTTTGAGATGAAAAAGGTTATACTTTAAAAAGTAGATGTCCACTAATGCCTCTTTCATGTTTTCAGTTTGCTAGGGGATTTTTTTTGTTTTGACAAATAATAGCATTTTTTGGTATTCTTCAATGTATGGTGAGTTTATCAGTTGAAAAAGCAATCATTGTGAATTTTTATATGAAATATTGGAATATAATAAAACAATTGAAAATATTAACAGGCATTGACTATAGTAAGAAAAAATTATTTAAAACCTTTATTCCAGATATGTTTGTGTATATACACTGGGTAGAGAGGTAAAATTAATTTTGATCGTGGGTTGTGATTCAAAGTTTAAAAGCCACTGCTATATATTATTGACTTGCCCCTTTTATTGCTATGTTAATTTGCCAAGACTGATGTAAAAAAGTATCGTATCTATACCTTTACCCATCTGTTATCTTGAAAAGCATTATAAAGGAATTTACATACATCTATACACTTTACCCCAAATACGTTAATGTGTATATTATTAGCTAGGAAGCAATATTCTTTTTTTCTTTTGATGTAAAGTGTACACACAATAAAATTCACAATTCTCAAATTTGTATATGTTGAATTGTAACAAATGCATATGCCTGTGTAACCCAATTTCATATCAAAATATAAACCATTATTGTCACCCCCCCCCCCAAGTTCCCTCAGGTCTCTTCCTGGTCAGCCCCTGCTCTCATTGCTCCAGCAACAACTGCTCTCCTGATTCTTTTCCACCACAATACTTTTGAGAATTTGATAAAAATTAACAAATGAACTCACTAGTATACTACTTCTTTCACTAAGCATATTTTAGTATTTATTATAGAATAATAGCCATTGGATGAATACACAGGCGGTACGCAAGTACAGCATATTTAATTAAATGTGTAGAATCTAGCTAAAAATTAAACATTTTTGTTTGCTCTTACTACTAAGAATCTCTCCACACTTCTCAAGAATTAGGTGAAATTATAAACAAATTTAAAGTCTACATTCTGAGAGTGAGATGATGTAATTTATTAGCAGATCATCTTTTTTGAAAATGGACATGGTGAAAAACAATTTTTTACTGTGTGCTATGAAGAAAACAGAAAATACACCTTAAATTTTTCAGTGCATTAATACAGTACAATTAACTACAGGCACAATATTGGCTTTACAGCAGGTCATTAAAATTTATTCATTTTATACAATTGAAATTTTATAACTGTTGAATAGCAACTCCCATTTTTCCTTTCCCATAATCACTGGCAATCACCATTCTCCTTTTTTTTTCCTGTGAGGTTGACTGTTTTAGATATACATCATGTAAGTGGACTCATAAAATAACTTGCCTTTCAATGACTGAGTTCACATACCATAATGTCCTCCAGGTTCATCGAATAATGTATAAGTGTTGATTTTTTCCCTACCATAGCCTCACTAGCGTTTGTTGTTTTTTGAGTTTGTGATGATAGCTGTTCCTTCTGGAGTAAGATGGAATCTGTGTTGTTTTAATTTGCATTTCTTTAATGGCCAAAGATGTTGAACATTTTTTCATGTACTTACTAGCCTTTTGTACTTCTGAGAAGTGTTTGTCCATTTTGATTGCCCATTTCTTGATTGGGTCTTTTTATTTTGAGGGGTCTGATTTTTTGAATTTATCATATATTCCAGATATTAGTTCTCCAAGGAATAGCTGGAAAAAATGTTTCCCATTCTGAAGGTTGGTTCTTTGATCTGTTGGTTGTTTCCTTTGCTTTGGAGAAGCTTTTTGATATGATCTCATTTGTTGATTCTTGGTGTTACTTTGCTATTGGAGTTCTGCTCAGAATCATTGCCTGTGTCTACATCTTCAAGAGTTTTACTGTTTTATATTCCAGCAAATTAAGAGTTTGTTTTAAAACATAGGTCACTGATACATTTTTATTTTATTTTAGTACATGGTGAGAGATAATGTATCTTGATCCATTCTTCTGCATGTGGATAACTAGTTTTCCCAGCACCATTATTGAAGAAGCTGTCTTTTCTCTAGAGCATGTTTTGGGCCCCTTTGTCAAAGACCAGATGGTTAAATGTGCCTGGGGTTGTTTTTGCATCCTCTGCTCTGTTCCATTGATCTATATATCTGTTTTTGTGCCAGTACTGTGTTGTTTTTAAACATCACTATTGCTTTGCAGTGTAACTTGAAATCAGAATTGTGATTGCTTCCTGCTTTATTCTTGTTGCCCAGAATTGCTCTTGCTGTGCTAAGTCTCTTCTGGTTTCATATACATTTTGGGGTTGTTTCTTCTAGCTTTGTGAAGAATACTGTTGGTACTTTGATAAGGATGACATTAAAGCTGTATATCAGTTTGGGCAATATGCCTTTTGACAGTGTTTGTTCTGCCTGTCAGGGCATGTCTTCACATTTTCTGATGTCTTCATCAATCTCTTATTAGAGAATGTGTACTAAAATTTTTGTTATAGAGGTCTTTCACTTTCTTGCTTAGGTTAGTTTCTAAGTAATTTTTTTAAGCTCTTGTGAACAGGATTGTACTCTTAGTTTCTTTCTCTATGGGTTTATGTCTGAGGTACATAAACTTGGTTTTTGTGTATTGATTTTTGTATCCTGTTGTTTTGCTGAATGTGTTTATTCTAGGAATCTTTGAGTGGCTTTTTTTTTTTTTTTAGGTCTTCTGTGTAAAGGATCTTGTCATCTGTGAATAATGATAGTTTGACTTCTTCCTTTCCTATACGTATCCCTTTTATTCTGTCTCTTGCCTGATTGGTCTGGCTAAAGTTTCGAGTCCTATATTGGACAGGAGTGGTAAGAGTGAATGGTCTAGTTCCTGATTGTAAAGGAAATGCTTTCCGTGTTTCCCTGTTTAATGTTATGTTGGCAGTGAATTTTTCATGAATAACTTTCATCAGTTTGAGATAGGTCCTTTTATCTTATTTTCTTTGGGTATTTTTTTTTTAATTGTGAGTGGAGGTTGCGTTTTGTCAAAGGCTTTTTCTGCATCTATTGAGATGGTCATGTGATTTTTGTCCCATTGTTATGTGATGTATTATGGTTATTGGTTTGCATATGTTGAACCATCCGTACATGCATGGCATGAAGCCAGCTTGGTCATGTTGTGTGATCTTTTTAATGATTTGTTGCTTTCTGTTTGTCAGTATCTGTTTAAAGAGATTGGCCTGTAGTTTTCTTTTCTGTTAAGTCCTTGTTGGCTTTTGGTATCAGATAGTGTGAACTCCCAAGGCTTGAGTTTGGCAATACTCCTTCCCTTTCATTTTCAATGAAGAATTTGAGTAGTATTAACATTAGGTCTTCCCTGAGGTTTTGGTAGAATTCTGGAGTTGCTCCATCAAGTCCTGGAGTTTTGTTTGGTGGTAGAGTTTTTATTACTGCCTCTCTTTAATTTTGCTTGGTATTGGCCTATTTCAAGTTTTTATATCTTTTTGGTTCAATTTTAGTAATTCATATGAATTTAGGGTGCTCTTCATTTCTTCTAGGTTCTGCAAGTTATTGGAACATAAATTTTTGAAATAGTTTCTAATAATCCTCTGGATTTTGGTCATGTCTGATTTTACTTTTTTCATTTCCAATTGCATTGATATGGGTTTTTCCTTTCCTTTTTTAGGCAGGTTTGGCTGAGCATTTATCTATTTTATTATCTCAAAAAATCAACTCTGATTAATTGATCTTTTGTATTACTTTTTGGTATCAATTCCATTAATTTCTGCTCTGGTATTTATAATTTCCTTGTATTAATTTGAGATTTGGATTGCTCATGTTTTTCTAAGACCTTGAGATGCATCGTAAGGTTATTTGTTTGGGATTGCTCAATTCTTTTAATGTGTGCACTCACACCTATAAACATCTCTTAGAACTATGCCCCATCACTTTTGACATGTTGTGCTTCCATTGTCATTTGAGTCTAGAACCTTTTTATTTCTTCCCTTCTATGATCCATTGATTATTCAGTAATATATTAATCTCCATGTGTTTATATAATATCTGTGGTCTCTTTTGCTGTTATTTCTAGTTTCATTCCACTATGAGCTGATAGTATGCAGGAGATTATTTTGATTCTTTTGTATTATTTAGGTGTGCTTTTTGGCCTCAGATATAATCTGTTTTGGAAAAAATCCCATTTGTTGCTGAGAAAAATGTGTGTTCTGCTGTTGTTGGATGAAACACTCTAGATGTCTGCTAATTCCACTTTTTTTCCTCTGGTGTGGTATAACTGATATTTGTTAATTTATTGTATGGTTGACCTATCTAATTTTGCGAGTGTTGAAGTCTCTAGTTATGACAATATTGGTATCTATCTGTCCTTTTTTGTCCAGTTTTTATTTCATGATTTTGGGTATACCAACATTTGGTGCATAGATATTTATACTTGTTATCTTTCCCTGTTAATGTAGTAGCCATCTTTGTGTCTTCCGACCAGTTTTGTCTTGAATTCTGCTATGTCTGAGAAGATAGCTACACCTGCTTGCTTTTGTTTCCATTGCATGGAGTATGTTTTCTGTTTTACCACGTTTGGTCTAGGAACTCTTTTTTGATGAGGTATATCCTCTATAGATATGTGGCTCCATTGTGTCTTTGATCAAATTTATCAAATCAGAAGTCTGTGTCTTTTGATTGGGGAGCTTAGACCACTGACATTGAGAGTTATTATTTTAAAGTGTTTATAGAATCTTTTTATTGCATTGTTTTTCCAGGGCTGAGTCGTTTGTTTTTTTTCTTTTTGTTTAACTACTTGCTCAGTTAGATGTATACTTTCTGTTGGGCTCCTTGGTCCTGGTGGCCTCTCTCACTCTGTCTGGGATTCCTTTAAGTATTTTCCATAATACTGGCTTAGGGGTTGTATATTTCTTTCATATTTTTTTTGTTATGGAAAGTCTTCTCTGTCAATTTTGAAGGCTAATTGTGCAGCCCGGGTTAACCATTGTTTTACTCGAGGACTTCAGAAGCTTCATTCCATGCTTTCCTGGCTTAAGGTTTGTGCTGAGAAATCTGTAATTCTGATAAGCTTGCCTTTATAAATAACTTTAATTTTTGTATTATGATGTGTCATTCAGGTTTCTTTTCTGGTTGTGGCTATTTGGAATTCTATATGCCTCTTGTACTTGAATATTGAATTCTTTTTCTAGATTTGGAAAGTTTTCTGCTATGATTTCTGTGAATAAATCTTTTTTAACCTTTTGAGTCATCTTCTGATTTTTTCCTTTACTCCTATAACTTTGATTTTTTTTTTTTTTTTTTTTTTTTTTTTTTTTTTTTTTTTTTTTTTTTT
>PVJO010013808.1:0-16242 GCA_004026905.1 Hystrix cristata | reverse complement strand
TATATGATTACTAACTTAGTCTACTGGTTGGTTTTGCACCAGGCCTAAGCAAGATAGTCCAGATAGGATGTAAAAGGGGCAGAAAGAAACTGCTGTCATCACTTGTCATTTGGTTTTTGCTTTCTGCCTGCCCTGCTTTGCCATGAACTGTTTCTCTTCTGCAGTGCCCCTGTGCCATGCCATCCTGCCTTGGAGCCAGCTGACTATGGACTGAAAACTCTATGAACTGTAAGCCAAATAAACCTTTCCTCCTTTAACTTTGGGTATTAGGTATTTTCTCTCACCAACAAGAAAAGTAACTAAGAATCTGGTACCAGGAGTGGGGTCATTGTTGTGACTGTACCTGACCATGTGGTTCAGGAGACTTTGAAACTGGCATATGGGTAGCATTTGGAAAGGGTTGGGGAAGCCAGCTGAACAAGCAACCCTGGAATACTTTAAGCTGTACTTGATGGGAGATTCTGGTCAGAGATCAGAAGACCAGAATGCTGATAGAAATGCTGCCTATAAAGACCAGACTCAGAAGGTTTCTGCTGGGGAGGACTGCATTGGCTATTGGACTCCAGATGATGTGTGTTATGCCTTGGCAGAAAGTTTGTCTGCATTTTGCTCATATGCAGAGACTTTGCCTAAGATCGAGATTAGGGGCAGTACGTTAATCTGGCAGAAGAAATTTCAAGGCAGTTTAATGTTGAGGCCTTGGCATGGCTACTGTTGGAGGCTTTTCACCAGGTTTATGTTGAGAATCAATAGCAAAGATTCCAGCAGAACGATATAAAACATTTTGAGTTTGGCGAGAAAGGAAGCTCCAATAAAGTTGTGACCTGCAAAGATGGAGCAGAGGAGAATTTGGTTGCTGAGAAAGAAGAGGAAAATAGAAAAAAATGGCCTGAGGACATCAGGAGAACCAGCAGGACTCCAGGCTTAACAGCCTCAAAATTGTAAAAGTGACAGACCGCCTTGAGAAGAGAACCCCAGAGCACCATGTTGCAGAATAGTGACAGTCTAGAGAATTTGTTCCTTGGGATTGGATTCACAGTGGTCAGTGATATAGGCACTTGACCCCTATAGCCAAGAGAAGAGGAAGCCTGGCTGCTGTTCCAGGTGGCATCAGACCCTAGCATCATCCATGTGGTACTGGTTTTAGGTGCATGCAGAATGTAAGAGTTGTGGGGTCAGGAGGCTTTCTACCCAGACTTCAGAAGAAGGCCTGGGAGGTGAGGCAGTGTGCCCCAAGAGGGCAGTGTGTGAAGCTGTAAGTGTGAAACTGAAGGTGCAGTGGAGATCCCAGAAGTTTGGAGAAGCCAGGAACATGGATTATCCAAGAAAAACTGGAAGGAGGGAGCAGAGTCAGCCCAAGAGAGAAGCTGTGGGAGCTGTAGCCACCCACAGTGCCTTAGGGGCCAAACCACTCAAGCCCTTTGAGTTCATGTCTTGCCACAGATTGCCTTGGATGCTGGACATGGAACTGCAGGATTTAATGTTTGCCCTGCTGGATTTTTGGCTTTGCATTAGTCCCATTCCTTTGTATCCCCCTATTTGTACCTTTTGGAAAAGAAATGTTTATCTTGTGCCATTGTATATTGAAAGTGTTCAACTTTCATTTGTATAGGGCCTTGCAGCTAACACTTTACCTTAAATCTCAGAAGAGACTTTGGTCTTCTACAGTGCTGAAACCGATACAATTTTGGCAACTCTTAGAGATGGACTAAATGCTTTTTGCATAAACAGATGTACATGAGTCTTTGTAGGGGGCCAGGGGCAGAATGTTATGGCTTGTGTCTAAATGTCCCCCCAAAGCCTCTTGCAGTTACAGGTGGGCCTTTTTCAGAGATGGCTGCAATAGAATGCGTGAGGCTGGGATTAAGGGTATGTAATTACTAAATTAGTCCACTGATTGGTTTGGCACCTGGCCTAAGCAGAGTAGCCTAGATAGAATATAAAAGGGGCAGGAAGAAACTGCTGTTGGTGTTTGTCATTCGCTTTTTGCTTTCTGCCTGCTCTGGTTTGTAATGCCCCTGTGCCATGCCACCCTGCCTTGGAGCCAAATGACTGTGGACTGAAAACTGAACTGCAAGCCAAATAAAACTTTCCTCTTTTAACTTTGAGTGTTGAGTATTTTGTCTGAGCAATGAGATAAGTAACTAAGATAAATGATGTTTTGCCTTTTTAAAGATATCATTAAAGTTGTGATCTACTACATCCACTTTGTCTTCAATTTCTGACACACTGTCTTCATATTGGTCAAAGCTGCTAGCCATGCTTTCTGTGGAATTTTTTTATGTCTTGCATTTCTGTTTGCTTTCTTTTCTAATTTCTAATTCTTTACCAAATTGGTCATTCATATTTTGTATTTTAGTTAAACATCATGTGTTTAACTAAATTAGTTTGTTGGTTATTTTCTCTTTAAGGTCATCAAACATTTTATTTATAATATCCTTTATCTGCTTAATAAAATTCTCTTTAAGCTCACTAAACATCTTATGACATCACTTATGTTTTTCGTTTGTTTGTTTTGTTTTTTGATTTGTTTTTTGCTTTTTACTTATGTGTTTCTTGTTTGAACTCTCCAAACATTTTGGCCCTTTGGTTTTTGAGTTCTTTGCCTGTAACTTTCTCTAATTCAGATATTAGCTTTTGAGGGGCTAAGGGCTTTTGGAGGCATCTTGCTGCCTTGCTTTCTTATAACTTATTTTTGTGTGTGTGTGCTGCAGGTTGAAGATCAGTTAGGGTAGAAAACTAACTCTGTTCCTACTGTGTAGATCTCTTTAGATAGAATCTGTCTACCTGAGATGTGTCCTTGGGTATGTTTGTGTTTCGGTTTTTATACTCATCTTAAACCTACTAACATATTTGAGGGTCTTCTTAGTGTCCAGCCTCCTGCGGGCTTGATCCTCAGTACCAAACAGATTTGAGTAAACAAGCTGCAATAATGTTGACCATACAAAAACACACAAATTAACAACAATACTGCCATTGAAATCAGCAGTAAGAACAGAGACAAAGCAGATATTGATATAGCATAAGAATCAGTGAAAGCTACAAGTGTACCACTGTTATCAATAGAAAAAAGATCTACAATAATACAAAAAGATAAATATTGACATACAGTAAATACTAAATGCAACTATACCATCATTAAGAATAGAAAATAATTCAGCATTTAGTCAAATATTTAAAGAACAACATTTAGACAGTATAAACATTTAAAAAATTAATAAAGCTTGATTGTAATCATGAAAATGGAATGTGGTAACCAAGCTGAGGCATATCCCTGATCATGTTGACAGATGAGGAAAAAGACCACTGAGCTCTGTGCTGGATGTAGGCATTGAAGAGTGAGGGAGTCATGCAATCCACTTGACAATGCCAGCACTTTCAGACCGAAGCCCCTCAGAAAATCACACGTCCAGTATGGCTTCTTACCACAGAGAGTGCAACCACCGTGCCCTTCAAAGCCCGAGCTCAGCTTTTGCTTAAACTTCTCAGTCAGTCTACAAAGTGCCCCCCACCCCCTCTGTGACTGTCTCTTGTGAACATCTTCCAAGTCACTGTGGTGGGGTGACCTCAGTTACCCTGATGTATAATTGAAGAAATAAAATGAATTTTCATAATTGAATAAGAGAATAACTAGTTATTAAACTGTTTTGTTATCTTCACAGTAGCTACTTGATACGTGATATAAATCAAAGAAATTCTTACAAAAAAGAAACAAACAGGTAATAACACAAACATTCTTTTCAAGGAACAAAGATAAACTATTAGTATAAATGAGACAAATTAGCATATATATTAAATATTTTTAAAACAATGGGGAAGTTACATATTAAAATATGTAATTTGGGGAAGTATTTGAATTTTTCCCTACTTTCTATTTATCTCTCTTCTATTTTGTTTTTTATATATGGTGTTTCTCACATAAGCAAAACCGTGCAATATTTGAGCTTGTGTGTCTGACTTATTTCATTAACATATTCTCAAGTTGTATTATTCATCTATAATTATGTCTTTTATTTATCTAAGCAGTATTTTTTTTTAGTTTCCATTGTATATGTATTAAATATCTGAAGTCTATTCCTAAATATTTTTAGAATTCTTCTGTTTCACTGTTTGATTTCTTCTTGTATGGAAAATACAAATTTTAAATCATTAAACATTGTCTTAGTGTGGGATAACACCATATACAGGACACCATGTACTGTGTGGCTAACATGACAAACATTTATTTTTCAGTTCTGGAGGTGGGAAGTTTAAAATAAAGGTACCTGCATATTATGGTTTGTATGTGAATGTGCCCCCAAAATCTACTCAAAGGTGAAAGCTTATGGAAGGCAATTGGATCATGGGGACACCACAGCTGCCTTGGTGTTAGGAGGATGGCCTGGATGGAAGCAGCAAGTCACTGGGAGTGTTTCTGGGAAGGGCAAACTGGCAGAGAATCATACAATGAAAATGGCCACACTTCCAAAATTGTTACACAGATTAAATAATCCTCATCAAAATACCAATAGCATACTTCATAGAACTAGAGAAAACAGTCATAAACTTCATTTGGAACCAGAAGGGACCTAGTACAGCATAAACATTTCTGGGCGACAAAGGCAAGGCAGGTGACATCACAATCTCTAACTTGAAATTATACTACAAAGCTACCATGATAAAAGCAGCATGGTACTGGCAAAAACCAAAACAGACCCAACGATTGATGGAACAGAATAGAAGATGTAGGATCAACTCCAAACACTCAGCTAATTTATCTTTGACAATGAGGCCAAACACTTTTGCTGGAAAAAAGGTAGCCTTTTTAGTAGATGGTGCTGGGAAAACTGGCTTTCCACATGCCAGAGATTAAACCTAGACCCATATCTTTCACCATGCACTAAACTAAAATTGAAATCGGTCAAAGGTCTAAATATTAAAACAGAAACACTTAATCTGATGGAAGATAGACTAGGTAAAATGCTTGAAGACATAGGTGTAGGCAAGAATTTTATGAACAAAACCCTGATTGCACAGGAAATAGTACATAGAATCAACAACTGGGATCTCATCATATTAAAAACTTTTGCATAACAAAAGAAACCACCAACGGAGTGAAGAGACAACTCACAGAATGGGAAAAAAAATTTACTGGCTACTCCTCAGACAGAGAACTAATATCTGGACTATATAACGAACTAAAAAAAAAATCAGAACCCCCCCAATTTAAAGACCCAATCTCAAAATGTGCATCTGAAATGAACAGCCACTTCTTAGATGAAGAAGTACAAACAGCAAATAAATGTATAAAGTGTTCAACATCACTGGCCATTCGAGAAATGCAAATCCAATCAACCCTGAGATTCCATCTCACTCCAGGGGCAGGTGGGGAACATGCTGAAAGGGAAGTGCAACCTTCTGTGTTGTTTTGGGGATATCAACTAGTATAATCACTATGAAAACAAGTTTGGAGATTCTTCAAAAATCTAAAATTGTAAATCCCCTTCAGCCCAGCCATTCATTCCCCTTCTAGATATCTTCCCAAAAGAGTTAAAGACATGATACTTCAGTGATACATGTATGCCCATGTTTATAACAGCACAATTCATATTAGTCAAATTGTGGAAGTGGGCTATATATCCATAAACAGATGAATGGATAAAGAAAATATGGTATCAATACACAACAGAGTACTACTCTGCCATAAAGAAGGATAAATTTGAATCATTTGTTGGAAGATGGATGCATCTTGAGACCATAATGTTAAGTGAAGTAAATCAGACACACAAGCTTATATATTGCGTGGTTTCTTTTATATGAGAAACCCAATGGATAGATCATTAAAGAACAAAATAAAAGACAACAGAAAACAGGGAGATAGGTCTTTGTGCAAATGAGAAGAGAATCTAGAGATGGAGAAAGCAAAAGGGAAGGAGGAAGCAGAGAGAGAGGAAAAGGAATAAAAAGAATTAAGATATGTGTATGTACCTACTCTCCACAATGTAATCATTATGTACTGCAAACATGTACTAATAAAAAAACCAATTGCAATATATAGCATGACATTCATTCCAGACTAAATTCTATTTATGAAGAAGGAGAAAAGGAGAAGAAAAAAGCATCTTTTTTCTGAGGTCCTCATGTTTAGAACTGACTTTAATGTAATTTATATAAAACTTTTATATATATGTTTCATAATTATTAGACTTAATGATTGAGAGAGTTATGTTAAATTGCATATGCCTGCTAACAGAAACATCAAAAAAAACCATTTTAGAAATGATATATACCAACTCTTCACAAGGAATGTAGACATTATGTACTGCAAAAACCTATACTAATAAAAAAAAAGAAATGACGTTAAGGTATGGATTTTTGTCAATCCAGTGGGAATAAAACTAGTTAAAGCAAAAGGAATTAGGTTAGATTTATGCAGTATTGGATATGTTTGGGAAGAAAAAAAAATCCATCACCAGTGAGCCACAATCATGTAGAGTGAACTTTCCTCATGGAAGTTCATTTATATTATTAAAGAAATAATGTTTCTTTTTCACCACAGCCCTCTAGCTTTTGTTATTGACTGATTTATTTCCCTTCTCCATTGTTGGTGGAATGTAGACTAGTGCAACCACTGTGAAAGTCAGTGTGAACATTCCTCAAAAAACTACATCTAGAGGTTCCATTTGACCCAGCTATCCCCTTCTTGGTATCTTCCCAAAAGAATTAAAAGCATCGTACCACAGCGATATATGCACTGTGCTGCTATAAACATGGCATGTTTATAGCAGCACAGTTTGTAATAGCTAAATCTTGGAAACAGCTCAAATGCCCATCAACAGATGAATGGATAAAGAAGATGTGTTTTTTTTTAATACAATGGATTATTACTCTGCCATAAAGAATGATAAACTTGAGATATTTCTAGGTAAATTGATTCATCTTGAGACCATACTCTTAAGTAAGTGAAATAAATTGGACACATGTGTTTAATCACTGCATTGTTCCTCTGGTGTGAGAAACTGAAAGTATAAACAAGGAATAAAATGTATTATATTGAGGAAGGAAAGAAATTGTTCAAATGGGAAGGGGAATGGGGGGGAAGGAATGGAGGTACAAGAAAAAGAATATAAGGAAAAAAATGAAAACAAAGCTTTTGTAAATAAGGAGGGTAGGGGAATGGGGAAAAAAGAAAAAGCAAGACATGTCATATACGGATACAGATTCCCTATGATGAATGTTATCATTATATATATCTAAACTGTACCACTAAAATAAAATTTAAAAAAAGAAATAATGTTAGGTGGATATCATTATTTTCATTTCTTTTCTTTTTCTTTTTTTTTTTTTTTTTTTTTTTTTTTTTTTTTTTTTTTTTTTTTTTTTTGTTCTGGGGATTGAACTCATGGCCTTGTGCTTGCTAGGCAAGCACTCTAACCACTGAGGTAAATCCCCAGCCCCTTTCATTTCTTAAATTAGGAAATGCAAACCAGTTAATTAAGTTACCAGGTTCCCGAGGTTGCAGAAGGTGGCCAAGACAATGGTTTGTGTTCTACAGTCCATTTGGTGTGTGAGAAGTTTATATGCCATTTCCCTCACAATTTAGTCAGGTCACATGGTAGTTCTTAGCAATGACACATGTAGTGAAGCAGTGAAAAACACTGTGTAATCTTCAATCTCTATTGAGTTACTGCTGAAGGAGCTTTCACCTACAGCCATGGGATTTCTAGCAAACACTTGGAAATTGAGGAATAAATATTGTGTAAGCCACTGAGATTTGTGAATTGTTTGTAATTGTATCAAAGCCTAATATTCTGATTAAAACCAAGGAGGACCTGAAATTTGAACTCAGTTCTGTTAAACTCAGTATTATCTCATCTCTGTCACCAAAAGACATAGACATTAGGATGGATCTAGTAGGAGCCAGAGAGACAAAGGCTGAAGAAAAACCTAGTAAGTTCAAGTAAAGTTATGAAAGGGTTTTGAAGTAAATAAGTCATTTTTATTCATTTGAGGAATAGTTTGGAGACACACACTATGTATCCAGCATTATGTTTGTCATTAAGTGTATATAAGATAAACAGAATATTATAAATGTTGTTGACCCTTTTAAGTTATCTGGGACAGGTGGAAACACTAGCACACAGATTTGTACAAGATGCTGGTGCCTAGCAATCCTGAGCAAGTGAGTCACAGATCCTGTTATGTCAACTGTGATCTGCCATTCAAGGTAATGTTTTCCCCTTGTGATTTCCTGTGATTTTTATACCACTGTGAATAGATGTGATTAGAGATTAGCCTGGAATATCTTTGCAGAAAATCTGGCTCCTTGCAGGCCTGCTTATCCCTGATTAACCTTTCCTCCTCAAACCATAGCTACACACCTTGAAATATAAGACAGCGCTGGAAAAGGCTTCCAGGAGAAAATAGTTCTGACTTACATGAGGCAGAGAGGATGGGTAGAACGATCATTAAGCTTGGCTCTTTCAGTGGCAACTAACAGGTAAGAATTATAAAATCTAGAATTTTAGGACAAATTTTATTTTTTCTACAAACAAGGGAACTTAAGCCCAGAATAATTCAAAGGGCGACACAGTCACAGAGATAGCTAATGACAAAGCCAGGAATAGTCCCTGCCACAGAATCAGTTCTCTTAGTGCTACTAAGAGTGTTATTTTACCTGACAACACGAAAGTGCAGAAATTGAAAGCAAGCTTGTCGAAAATTTTACAGCCATTTGACCTTGTCACGATGTCCAAATGACTGATCATTTTTCTAGTACCTGTTATTGATTTAACCAGTCTATTGATGACAAGTTGGTGGGGAGAAGGTCATTTACCACACATAGGTTGTAAAGCAATGCATATTTTGTCATCTCTCACATGGTACCTGGCTGAATGGTTAGGTCAGTTTAATTTGTACTTTGGGGGCAGCCAAAGCACTGGAAGATTCTAACACCAGCAAAACAGCATTAAGTTTCTTCCCTCCTTTCTGACCATACTTTCTGCCCCCACAGAATTGATATTTCTGTTCCCTGAACTATAGAATTTTGATTATATCACCATTTTGGCACATATTTCATACTATTTTGTATTGTAGATATTTTTACACATACAGCATTTTCTAGGTTATCAGCTCCATGGAGACAGAGTCTGTCATATCTAATGCATGTAACTATTATGTTGAATAAATATGACCAATAGATTATAATCAAAACATTAGTTTTATCCTCCACCATTCCTTCAAACTTTATTCAGTAGAAATAATGTGCCTCTGCCTCTAGGTAAGCACTTTGCGGGGCATGGCTATTCTGCTTTATCTTATAATTATGCTTATCTTTATGCTAGAATAATTACACACACATAGTCATAACTGAATAATTACTATGCTCAACCCAATGTAGAAGACAAAACCTCAAACTAAGACTGATCATTAATTCTCTCCTGGCACTGCAAGGATAGATGCCCTACTTTCATTCTTTTCCTGCTTACTTCTTCTCCCACCTTTGATAGTTTTAATAATTTATTATTATACATTTAAAAGCTCAATCACCTCATCTGTCATGGGTTTTTATGGAAGTTACATTGTATAGGCATGATTGCTAATAGACTAGGTAAAGAAACCTATCAGGGTCAGATCCTTCTTGGCCTCTCTATGTAGCATTCCTTCCTGTAGGGTATATGTCACGTCCTCACTGGAGTAGGGAGGGTCATATGCCCTATGACTAGACATAGATAGATCAGAGTGTTTCTTTATGGCCAGATCCAGACAAAAAGCAGAGGAAAATTATAGATTCTATGAGATACTTTGGAGAACAAAATTTCTAGTTTATATGCCCCATCTTGGGGAGGGACTAATGAAGCAGGAACCATAGTCAAACCCAAAATAGATATACAATATTGTAATATCACAGGTCACTCCTAATTTTTGAACATGGATTCATGACAGCAGAACAATATACAACTCAGAAGATACTGCCACATTATTAGAGTCCATTTCATCATTAATAATTAGTCCTGTCCATCATGTTGAATGAATATGTCTTACAGGGCAAAACCACTCAGGTTTGCAGGCTTCCAGCTGAACTTACCATGTTCCAGAAGCACGAATATTCTAAGCAAACAGACAGCTTTCTCCTTTCATACATCTGGTATAATTGACCTAAGAGATGATGTCATCTCTTTCAAGGTATTAATGTAATATTGAATTTTCCTCAGTCCATTACCCATGTATTTATTCTTGTTTCAGTCAAGGTAAATTGTCACAACTTGCTTGACTTATGAGCTTGACTTGCGTGCTTATGACTTAAAGCACCCCCTAGAAGTGTGCTTTACTAGGGGGTTAGTAAAGCACACTTCTGTGTGTGTCTGGGTGGGTTATGGAGGCAAGACAATGGGGTCTGTGTCTGGGCTTTTGCCCCTTCCTTTTGGGCACTGTTCTCCTTCTCTGCTTCCCAGCTGCCATGCACTAAGCATTTTTGTTATGCTGTGCCCTTCTACCGTGATTCTGCCTGGAACCCAGTCAACAATCAACTAAACCCCCTGAAATCATGAGCCAAATTAAACCTCTCCTCCTTTAAATTGTGAGTATTGGGTATTGTGTCTCAGCAATAGGAAAGCTGTATAGTACAGAAAATTGGAACCAGAGAAATGGGGCCATTGCTCTGATGGACCTGGCCACGTGGTTCAGAAACCTTTAGAACTTGTAGGAAGAGTCTGGAAAGATTTGGTGATGTGGGCCAAAGAAGCCTTAGAATGGTGAAGGCTGAGCCTGATGGATGAATGTGGTCAGGGCTTGAAGACCAGAAGACTTATAGGAATGGTGGCAGGAAACCTAGGCTCAGGAGGTTTCAGTTGTGAATAAGGACTCAATCAACAATTGAACTAGAGGCCATGTGTATTACACTCTGGCAAAAAAAATATTATCTACATTTTGCCTATGTCCTGAGACGGGGGAGACTGAGACTAAGGTGGTGAACTCAGTGATCTGGCAGAGGAAATTCTAAGAAAGTCCAACGTGTAGTCTGTGTCATGGGTACTCCAAGCTACTTTTAGCCAGATTCATAGTGAGAAAAGCAGAGTAGAAAAATCTGAAAAGCTTATATTCTAGCCCAAAAAGATATGTTTAAATTTTGGGCTAAAGGAAGCATGGTTGCTGAAAAGATTAGCTACATTAAGGATAAATTAAAGCCAGGGTAGTGGCACATGCCTGTAACCCAGCACTCCAGGAAGCTGAGGCAGAAGGATCACAAGTTTGAGCCTAGGCTGGGCAATTTAGCAACTTGGCAAGAATCTGTCTTGATTCTTGCCAAGGGATGTAGGGCCTAGGGATGTAGCTCAATGTGAAGGCCCTAGGCTTAATACTCAGTATAAAAGAAGAAAGATCCTCAGTATAAAAGAAGAAAGGAAGGAAGGAAGGAAGGAAGGAAGGAAAGGAAAGAAAGAAGGAAATTTAGTAGAGTGGTAGAATACTTGCCTTGCAAGCACAAGGCCCCAAGTTAGATCCTGAGCACAAAAAAAAAAAAAAAAAAGGAAGAAAGAGGGAAAAAGAAAGAAAAAGAAAGAGAGAAAAGAAAGAAGAGAAAAAAGTACTTTGTATAGGGACAAAAAGAAAGATGTCTTGAGGATATCTCAGGGATCAGCAACCCCACCCATGACACGCTCAAGAATGCAAAAATGTCGACTTTTCTATTGAGAAGAGAGTTCTTGGGACCACTGATTGAGAAGGATCTTCTGGGGAATTGGTTCCCTGGGATTTATTTCACTGTGGTCACTCATCTAGGCACTCAGAGACTGCTGCAGCCATGGTCCAAGGGAGCCTGGCTACTGCTTCCACTAACAGCAGACCTTGGCATCATCCATATGATGCTGATTTTACCAGCAGGCAGAATACAAGAGTTGTAGGGTAATGAAGACTTTCACCAGAATTTCAAAGGAAGGACTGGGAGCCAGACAGGAAATCCTGGAAAGGACAATGAGTGAAGCTATGAGCATGAAACTAAAGGTACATTGGAGACCTCAGGAGACTGGAGATACCTGGAAGGTGGACCGTCTGCTGGAGAAAGCTGCAGGCTGAGAGCTGAGCCAGACCATGAGAAAGGTCATGTGGTATGCAACCAGAAGGACCACAGGGGTGGGGCCACCCAAGCCCTCTGGAACTCATGTCTCCATACTGTGTGTTGTGGATGCCAAATGTGGAGCTACAGAATTAAATGTTTGCCCCACTAAGTTTCAGTTTTGCTTTGGTCTGATCTTTTTCTATCCCCACATTTCTCCCTTTTGGAATGCGAATATTTACCCTGTGTCATTTTATCTTAGGGTTAAGTAACTTGCTTTCTGAATTTTACGGATGTTCAGAGCTGAGAGTTTGTTTTGAGTCTCAGAGGAGACTTTGGCTTGGACTTTTTAGCAATGCTGGGACTGGTGAGACCTTGGGAAGGTGATTATTGTGCTTTAGTGGTAGGCAGAATAGTTGTATTATGTCAGGCAGAATTGTGACCTTGTGTTTACTTAGAGACATAGTGTGGTTTAAAGAAATGTCTTTGGGTGTCAAGTTGACAAGGGGTAGGATATAACAGTTAAGGTGGATTATCACAACAAGATTGGCTTGTGAGCTGCCCAGTGAATTAGTAAATCATATTTCTAGATGTTTCTGAGTGGGTCATGGAGATGTGACCGACGTGTAGCTCCCCAGGACAAACCTGCATCAGTCTCACTTACCAGCTGAGTTCAGGACCTTCCCACCAAGGAATCTGCTCCATATACATCAGCAGTCTCTTATCTCCTTTTCTGGAGAAAGAAGTTTTTGTTGGCATTATGTGCCTCAGAAAGTGTAAGAGCAACATGTCTTGATTCACTCCATCTCTGCGTTTCTGCAGCTCCTCCATATCCACTCATTTTTGGAACCAAGTAGTCACTCTAGTGCATACATGGGAATAATCTGCTATCTATTCAGTCACCTGAAACTGGAAAGGAGTTCTGGTGGGCACTGACATGTTCTACTTTAATGGACACTTCAAATTTCTATAGGGCCAATCCTCATAGGGACATCCCTTTACTAGGCCAAGTTTTCATTTTCCTCCTTCCCAAGTTTATAGTCAGGCCATTGGCCACTGTCCACAAGTCAATAAAAACCTAAATGTAGGAGCTTTTACTACTATTTAGTTCTGTCGCTCCTGGAAAACAGCATGTAGTTTAGCCCACTCAGCTGATTTTTCAATCATAATGGCACCTTCCAAGTAGGATGTTATCTGTTCACCTTGACACTGCTATCCATAAAGCAAGCAGCTGCGTGTGTTTGTGGTGCTGGGGATTAAACCGAGGTTTTCTTGCATGCTAGGTAATCACACTACCCCTGAGCCACATCTCCAGTGCTCTCAAGCAGCTCTTGGTAATTTAAGAATTTTTTATAGGACACAGTCCAAGTGATGATAAAATCCATCAGTAACAAGGTGCCTTATGCCTGTAATCCCAGCACTCATGAGGCTGAGGCGAGAGGATCACCACAAGTTCAAGGCCAACCAGAACTATAAAGCAAAACTATAAAGGCCCTGTCTCAAAACAAACAAACCAACAACAACAACAAAAATCCAACAGCTCCTCAAACAGTTCCAAAGTCAGTCCTGGCAGAGAGAGGCTCCCTGTCAATGAATATCTTCGCTTTGCAGTCCCCAAGTAGCATGATCATGTACAAACCATTTGAATACTCTAGTCCAAAGTTCCTGTGGTTGTTGCTGAAAGATGTTCATGAGCTTTTGCAATAAACCCTACTAGGCTCCACACACAGCAAGTGTCTACACCAGCTCTGCACTTCTATTCTACGGTGATCTTTGTTCCCATTTAGCCAGCTTGATTAATATTACTTAAAGGTGGATTTACATTCCTTCTGTATTATAATACTTAGAAGAAGTGTTCCAGCTAGACACAGTATCAATTCCCATAAAATATTTAGGTGACAGAGTCACCACTTTACATAAATCCTGTTTTACCACTTCAACTTTTATAATCTTATCAACCTTTACACTTTACTTTATAGTCCCAAGAACTTCTCCACCATCAGTTCATTTTACCTTTTTGTACAAAAAGCTTTGGGTCACCAGAAGGGGCTGAACTAGGGACCCTGGCCCTTTTGTTGATCTCTACCTTGATAAACCTGCCTCAACTTTGCCCTAAACAACTGTTGACCTGGTTTATCATTATATTCTCTGCCTTCCTGCTTTTAAAACTTCTTCAAACTGGGATAAATGCAGCAAATTTGTTTGGAGCCCTTTAATGTTGAAGGACTAGCAAGGGCTTTCTTTGATCCACTTAATCTTTGATAGTGTTGTATTCAAGCCTTTGTTTTTAACCTCATTGATACTCATTTCATTCATCTCATTTCTTCTTTCTCCTCTTCCTCTTCTTCTACTTCTCTTTCTCCTTCCTCTCCCCCTCCTCTAATATCCCTCCCCTTTCTTCTTCATACTGGGGATTGCACCCAGGATCTTCACACTGAGGTACATTCTCAGATCTTATTTTTTATTTTGAGACAGGGTCTTACTAAGTTGCTAAATCGCCCAGGCTGGGTTCAAACTTATGATCCCTGTGCCTCAGCCTCCCAGAGTCCTTGGATTATAGGTGTGCACCACTAAGCCCAGCTATTGTTTCTTAAAAATAATCTCAAATTTTCCATGTTGTTGGAACAAGTCCCATCACTTTCCCTTTTCCTTTTCCTCTTGATTAAATTCCCATTAATGTTTTCTTTATTTACCTTATTTCTTAATGACTGTTAAAAATTTCCACTTTCTTGGGAAGAGTCCTGTGCCTCTTCTGTTGTAAAGTTTTTATTAGCATCTATAAGATCCATGAGGGGAAGCTGAGGCAATAATCTTGGTAAGGATTCTCTGATCATATCTTGATTTTGCAATAGTAGTTACAAGGAGTCCCTGTACAAAAGGAGCAACTCGAGACTGGGGATTTAGCTCAGTGTTTAAAGTGCTTGCCTACCAAGCACAAGAACCTGAGTTCGATCCCCAGTACCAAAAAAAAAAAAAAAAAAAAAAAAAAAAAAAAAAAAAAAAAAAAAAAAAGGAGCAACTTTAATGACACCATTTACGATGGCCTGGATAAGAAGCTTAATCAGTGGATGACCGTTCTGGTCATCATACAGCCTACGCACATGGTCACATATAAAGCACACCAGCCAATTCACTGGGAGGGTTCCATTGGCATTTACAGGTAAAGTTAGACAATCACCCTTCTCAGGGTAAACACACTTTATGGTAGTTTTTAGCCAGTCCACTAGGATGGCTGTACCCTCAGGAATAATTTCCTGAGTGACTGGATTACATGTAGCTATCCATGGTTTTATTGTGAGTTGTATGTCCCATGTCAATATAAACAGGCTCTTCCACTGGAGCATTTATACCACTCCAAAATCAGTTACTTTCGCAAACCATTTTAGTAAAGGTTTCTCAAGAAGTTAAAGATACAATTTTACAAAATGAAGCAATTCTTACACACTCTGCCCTCTGGTTTCAACAGTTTCTTGGTCTTCCCTTTTTGCATTGACCACCTTCTTGGTGATCAAACAGCTTAAAGGCACTTTCTCTTGCCTGTGTAATGTTTCCCTTTGTGGGTAGATCTGTGGCTAGCGAACTCAGCTCAGAGTCACAGAAATCTCAGCTTGGTTTAGCACCAAAATCTGACTGAGTTCACTCTTTTAATTTCATTTTAGCTTTTATAGATAACAATAACCAAGGTATTGAATATTTTCCTTTTTTCTTATTGGATCCTGTTTGTCAATGTATACAGTGAACCAACTCTCTGTGAGTTGATTTATCTCTCAAATTTTTTGTTTAGTAATTGAAGGTAACATAGCTGCTACTCCATATCATGAGTCAAAAGTTCCAGGAGTCAAAAGTTCCTCCTCCCTCCCCACCGTTTATTCTTTTTCTTCCCAAACCACATGTTTCTGTGAGCTACCGTTGCTCTAGCAAATATAACTTCTGACATCAACTGTGTTGCAAAGTCTTGTTTTTTTCTCTGCTCTCACATCATAATCAAGACTTTTGTGACCTCAAAAGCTATAGGGGTAGAATAGTTATTGTATTTAAAAGAGAGAACTAGATAGGGAAAAGGGGGATAAAGAAGAAGGTTAAAAGAAAAGTAAGATGAAAGGGGGGAAAAATGGTAAAGTGTAGTTACACTTATTGCAAATAGGGAGGGGTGGGTGAATGGAAGGGAGGGGAGGGGAAGGGAGGAAGAGGGGGGAAAACCAAGATGTATC
>PVJO010013807.1:0-50511 GCA_004026905.1 Hystrix cristata | reverse complement strand
GCTGATAGTTTACTAGACAAGGTAGCTATTAAGCAAATTATCATAACAAAGAACATAAATTTATAAACCAACCAAGTTTTCACATGCACAAGAAACAGAGGCTCTGAGAATGCACAACCATATCAACTGTCTGTGACTTTGAAGTCAGAAAAGGGTTCCCTGGGAAGTGTTCTCAGCTGAGATCTAAAGAAGGGGTAGGAGTTCATTAGGGATACAGAATTTGGAAGGAGAATGAGATGGGAACCTTTCAAAAAAAGAAAGAACAACACATACAGAGACCATGGTGTGAAGGCAGTAGAAGACAGTGGGAGACAGGAGCATGTCATAGTCAAGAAACTCAAAAGGATAGCAAGGGAAATGCAGTGCAGGATAAGGTAAGAGGGTTGGGCCATGTTTAGCTGGGGTTCCCCTAGAGGCAGACTGTGAGAAGAAAAAGTGTTCAAGTACATTTACTAAGAATCTATTTTAGAAAGTTCAGTAGAGGAAGAGAGAAGAGCGGAGAGCAATACTGTGGCAGTAAAGAGTACCTTTCACCATGAGCAACTGGAGCTCAGTCATATTAGGGACACTCTGGGAAGACATGTAGAATAACCCCAAGATTTGTCCCTGAGAAGCAAGGAAAGGGAAGCACTGAACTTCTCATTCCTGCTGGTTTGGGGCACTCCTATGGGCTTTAGAGTGCTTTATGGGGGGAAAAAAAGCCAGGGGTTCTCCTCCTGAGGAGGAACTGTCTCCAGGTGTGCAAATGGGAAGAGCATGGTCAGGACTTGCCACTGGCCTTAGAGAACTTTACCTAAGAGCCATGAGAGCTGCCTTCTCTCCCCCTGGCAGAAGGTGACATTCACAGGAATTGCAAGCTCCATATCGGACATACTAAGTATCAGGATCGAGGGTGGGTGAGAGGCTTCTTCCCACTAAGCTACCTGCGTCATGCCCTGGCCAGGCCATGATGAACTCAGTGATCACCATGCGCTGCTCTAAGACCCCACGCCCAACCCGAAGGTTTCCTGCATCTGTGTCCAGATCCCCGTCAGAGTCAGAAGGTGGTGTTAGTCTTGGACTGTGAGGAGGAGTTTAGGCAGGTCCTGGGCACTAAGGACCAGAGGATTGGGTGGCCGAGAACCAGCCAAGGAGGCAGACTGGCAGTAGGAGATGCACAGCATGTGAGCCAAGGCTCCCGGTTGTCCTTTCAGACTCTGCTTACCAAGTCTGTGTTCAAAGATAAAATGATGCGGAAGTCAGCAGAGGGCCCTGAGGAACACGAGCCCCTCTGCGCCTGCACTGGTCACATGCTCATAAGGTTGCCTATGAGTCTAGGACAGGATAGCACTTACGCTAATGTAGGAGATAAAGACAAGAAACCAACCTGAAAAATATTTCAGAGATGAACGTAAGACTTACTGGCACTTGATTATACATTTGTTACAAATGGGTAGAATGGAGAAAGCATACGCCTACTTTCAAGAACTCACTTGCTATTCGGCTGCAAAGAGTGCACCGCACTGACAGTCTCCAGCCATTTGCACCTTTCGGCTCTGTCTCAGCCTTTGGGCTGAAGGCATGCCTTTGAATTTACCAAGATTTTATCAGAACTGCGTTGTAGTTTGAAAATCCCCTTGCTCAGTTCTGCCTCCTCACCCTTTTCATTTCACAGGTGTGCAAGTCAGCTGGGTTTCTAAAGTTTCCCGCTGCCCTGCCCAGCCTATTCGCTCTTTCCCTAGAGGCATTCTCCACCACCTCCCCAGCCCTAATTTTATTCCAGCGTCTTCCTCCCAGAGAATCCAACCAAACCAAAGTGTCACCAAACACCTTATTCCTGCAAAGAAGTGTGTTCAGTTCATCGGAGAATACAGTTTAAGAGCACTGTGTCTCAGGAAGGTTATAGCTTAGGTGGGAGGAGAAGGCTCAAGAAAAATTCTTCAAGGACTTTCCCAAGCAACTAAAACAAATTGTTTGCAATAGATAAAGACTTCAAGGTGGGGAGGCAGACCACACCTCAAAGATGACATTGCAAGTGACCTCTTCCAATCTAGATATAGCTTCCAGGCTGTGTGCACGTGCATGTGAAACAGACCGGGCCAGCCTCCCTGGAGGCCAAGTGCCCTGTTCCACCCGGCCTAGCTGGGCTAATTTGGAAAGTTGCTCACAAGGACTCGCCTGTTTTATCCCAGGGCAACATCAAAGGATCAATGTTCCATCTGCCAATTCTCACTTTTATGTTAGTTCTTTATTGCAGCCATTTATAAACAGAG
Source organism: Hystrix cristata (assembly GCA_004026905.1). Taxonomy (NCBI): domain Eukaryota; kingdom Metazoa; phylum Chordata; class Mammalia; order Rodentia; family Hystricidae; genus Hystrix; species Hystrix cristata. The sequence continues at coordinate 48,259 of PVJO010013807.1, read as the reverse complement.
CTTTATGGAATTAATCAATGACAAATAAGGTGATCGTTCACTATATCTCTGCCAGGTGTGCTAGCAGAACAAAGAGAAGTGTTGAATTAAATGCCAAGCTTTGTGGTCCTTAACTCAGAAAGCAGAGTTCCCCAGGACCACCTCCACTTTGGACGGAGTCCCCACCACACACTCAGTGACAAGGCACATGCCGGCTCTCGGAGAGTCAGAAAGTTGCTAGACAAGCAGGATGTGCACTTGGTTTTCTGTCCATGAAGACCCAGGGGGCCATCCACACATCACCCAAGTACTCTGAAGAGCAATCCTGCACTGGCACGGAGAGAGTTCAGATCCTGGGTGCTTCTTGGCAAGGGTGCTATAGTCAAATGGGCAGATGAGAGCCCTGGATGGCAGCCAACTGCCTTGCAGACTTCGTGTAAACCACTCAAAAGTCTTAAAGGGAAGCAATTTTCTTTACTATTCTCCCTGAGCAAAGAGGGTTAAGCCCAAGGGACATCAAAACTGTCTGTCCTGGGTCTTCACTGTCATCCATGTCTCCGTCTGACAAGGGAAGGAAGGTAGAAGGGATACTGGGGGGGGGGGATGGCTGGCACTAGGGAAATCTGAGCTGCAGGGGGACCCTGGTGGACATACTGAGCGCAGGTTGCGAGTCATGGACAAACATAGAATTGTAGAGAATCTGCATTTTTAAGTTTTTATAATTCTAAATTCATTGGATAATTTTCCTCTAAGCCTAATAAGAACAAATGGGTATGTGGATTTAAAGTCTCTACCTCGTTGTTTCTATAAATTGGCATTCTGTGCATCAGTCTGATCCATGCCAGCACCAGCATCTCCAATCAGGTTCTATGTGTCCAGATTCTAAAGATGAAAGAAGAAAGCCCTGAGGACTCTGGGAGCTGTAGGTGTCAGATGTTTCTGCAGGAAGGGCAAATAAGGCTGTATACATCTCTTTTCACACTCCACAGATTGTCGCCCAATATATGCCCTACGTTCACCTTGCCTTGAGCGGCACAGGAAGAGAATCCAGTCATGAGCCGAACAGTTCCCAGAGTCACCACAGCTGTTCACAGGAGGTCACCACGCCAAGTGGTACAGGCAGACACTTATGAGGAAGAGGCGAGGTATTGGATAGGAGACGACAAATTCAGTATTTGTGTGAAGAACTACCGTTATGACCTTCAAGCCCTCATTTTCTTTCAGAGGTGAATGAACTGAAGCCCAAAGATGTGTCAGACTTCGCACGAAGTCACAGTGGCAGAGCCCCTGTTTGGACCTGGATATCTTGATCCCAGTTCTACTGTCACCATCCCTGCAAGCCGATGGATCTGTCAAAGGTGCTAATCTGAAAGGATTAGTGGGGACCAGCTACTTTAAGGTTCACAACACAGAGACCCTCAGTCTCTCAGTCCTGCTCATTGGAGTCACTCTCCATGACTCAAGTCAAATTACTCCCATGATGCTACTTCCCAACACCAAGCTGGGAACCGCCCTACACAAAAAGCTAGCTCAGTGCACTGTTCTAACACACGAGAAAAGAAGAGGAGAAAAATACACAAGCAAAAACCTGCTATGCCTAGCAGCAATAGCAGAAGAGAAGTCAAAACAATAATAAAAAATGTTAGTTCTCATTTTTGGTTCGGCAAACACTCACTGAGCACCTCAAGTGTCCAGAGTGTCGTGCTAGGTGCTGTGTGTCAGGAAGGGGGCAGTAGGTGGAGGTATGTGATGCTGAAAATGAGTTTGCTAAGACTCTAGCTTCCAGGAGCCCACCAGCCAACAGAAAGGTGTAGACATTCTCCCTATTAGCTAATACAAATCATGGTGTGGAAGTTGCTCAAATAGAGGCCACGAAGGTCAAAGCAACCCAGACCTCACTTTCATTTCTTACACTAGCCAGCTCATAAGAGGAAGTGAATTTCAATACTGAACCACAACCACAAAGAAATTTGTAAATAGCATGAGCGTGGTAGTTAGTTGCTGGTGTTTAATCTTTTTATCTGACTGTTCTACATAAAATTTTGTTTCTTTGGAGTTTTGCATTCCTAGCTGCAAATAGCATCTGCCAACCATATGTCTCTCTGGATCTTCAGCAGCCAGGCTCCAGCCCGAGGCCGTGTGCTGGTGATGGTAGAGACTGTCTCCAGTGCCCCAGGCTCCACCTCTCTGCCCTGCACGCTCTGGCCTCTGTCCAGGCCTCATGCCAAAGGATTTCTGTCACTTGACAACAGGAGGCCCACAGAGCTCTGACTTTCTGAGGCTGAGCCAGAGACCACCCTGAATCACGTAGGGAGAGAACATGAGAAGGAGTGAGACTACGCACCGCCCCAACTTTCCTGTGGTTAACTCCTCTCCCACTTCCCGCCCTGCTGTTTAAGCAACTAATGAAGGCTGCCACATTTGTCATCGTGACTTTTAATAGGGCTGCCACCTTTGACAAAGACAGCAAATCTGTCACATGCTTTCTGGAAAATGCCGTCCATGTGTTCTTCTCCACTGACGTTCATCCTCCAACTTGAATTGTGTAAGAAGTATTAGGCATTTTTTTTTTTCCAAATCTCATGCAGAGATGTTGGGCTTTCCCTTCAGCTACCTCTTCCAGAGCCAAAAATGCCAGAATTCCAACCTGTTTCTGACCAAAGAACCTTGCCAGCTGCAAGATGAAGAGCATTTAAGCAATGATGCCCATCTCCATTCTCAAAATGTGGGTTTATCCTGCTTGTAATGGGTCTTCTGCTTTCCATGATTGACTTCCAGTTCTGTGATCTCTTTGGTGTACTTACTGCCTCACCTGTGTGCAATAAGGAACTTGGTTGCTTAAAATCAGCGACTTCCCAAGAACCCAAGCTTCTAGAGCCAATAGTCTTTCGCTGTTCCATTTCGCCAACTCTCCTCCTGTAGCCAGAGTGAAGAGACGCCCAGCCGTCAAGCCTTAGAGCCTTATATGCTCAACTTGAGTCCCCATAGCTGTGCTTGAACACAGCATTTTTACATTTAGAAGCACTTCCAGCAGCAAGGGAGGTGCCATAAATTGGCGGCACTAGATCTTGGCATGAGGAAAGGCACACCTTCTGTGGTCCTCCTGCACATTATATTCTCCCTTTCCTCACAAACCTATATCCACCCTGTTCACTGAGCTGAAGACCAAGCTCTGGGTCACTGCCTTCTCGGATCCTAAGGGCATCCTTCAAGTTGCTAGATGGTGGGTGACCACCAGGAGCTCCTTTATAGGACCCGAGTAGTCCTCCTGGATACTAGAGGAAAACAAAAACACCTTCTCTTCCCATAGTACTGTTTTCCAAAACATACAAAGATGCCGTAGTGAGTCATGGCAGACAGCTTCCATTGATTAAGGTATTATTTGCTCTAAAAGCTTGGATTCTTGGGGCCGTTGCTGGTTTTAAGTAACCAAATCCCTTAGAGCACACAGGTAAGGCAGTACCAAGATACCAAGAGATCTCTGGACACAAAACCTGTCCAATTCTCTCTGCCACTTACTAGCTATATGGTTTTGAACCAACAACTTAATTTCTTGAAGCTTCAGATTTCTTTCTGTAAAATAAACAGCTGTGTGACTTGCTTTAAAAGAGTTTGTGTAAAAAGAAAACCTAAATGTGATCCTATGTTTAAACGGCCTATTACATAATAGCCTGTTTCAAAGGTTAGATGTGGCTTTTTAAATTTCTCTTATTAAAATTGAGAGCAAAATATGTCTCTTGGCTGCTAGTCTGACCCTTATTTATGTTTCTTATTTCTAGGAAGATTATCATACACTGGCATCCCCTACAGTAAGGTCCCTTAAGTGTAGACAAGATGACAGTTCTTCCACCGTGGCTAATGGTCAGCTAGAGTGCTAGGCAATAACAGAGGGAATTCTTTCTTTAATGTCCAACTTTCCATATACTTTGTGATCTGTCATTTAAACTATCAGTCTTCATGGTTGCCTTATAGACTCTACTTTCCAATCATTTGATAAATGAACACACTGGCTTTCAAAGGGTTAAAAAAAAGGACAACAAGGAACGTTGCTTCTAATAATCTCTGTTTCTATGGACTGTGTAAACAAGATATTTCATCTGACTAAAAAGGATAATGTCTACCCTTAAGAATCTAAGGAATGGTAGTTTACACCATGAGGTACAGGGAGTAGAGACTGGTGGCGGCAGAGGAAGGAAAGTGTTAAATACAAAGGCAGACAGGAAATGGAATAACCTCCCTACCTCTTATCCTTGAGTGCTTCCGGGAACCTGTCTGGGGCTGGCAACCTCAGGAAACACCAAGACTGTTTCTTGCCTTCACCTTTGGGCTGTTTTTACTGCTTTTCATTAAGGAGATCTTTTCCATCAGCCTTATCATCTCTTTCTTGGCTCTTGGTCAGACTGAGTCAGACCTGGAACATTTACTTTCAAAAAGCTAACCAATCTTTTGTCTAGACATATATGACTTCTCCCAAAACTCTGTGGACCAAGGTCAAGGAGGAGGCCAGTCAACGCATGGGCTCTTTTGCGTGACTGAATAGTATGGCCAGAGAACTGAGAGTAAAAAAATAAATAAATAGAGGAGGTTATGGGAGGGTCAAGTTAGGGATAAATTGGTAGCATATAAAAGTGGGCAGATAAAAGCACTTTGAACTCTCTTTTTAAAATATAAAGGGATAGACTGTAATATTCCTGAAAGGGTGCACAAATCCTGAGTGGAAGTTGATGTCAAAGACCCCGGGGACTTTGTTCATCCTGTTGCCCAGACATGGAACACTTTTATTCTTCATCTAGATTTTCTCTTTCCCTTACCAACTTTTATTCATTCTTCAAGTCTTAATGCTGAAAGCCACTTCCTCAGGAAAGGTTTTCCCAGTCCTCAGAAGAGAAGGCAGGCTAGGTTACCCTTGTGCAATCTCATCACACTCTATCTACCTTGCCAGTGTAGGTCTCATTAGCACTGTAATTAAATGATGACGTGTGCATGGCTATTTGGAAAATGACTATCCATATTTATTAGTCATTGGGCATTTTGTAAATTATCTTATAATTGACCTAATTATAATTTTCAAGTAACAATCTTACAAAATAAAAATAATGTGTGTAATTATTATTAAACTAATAAAATGGTCTCTCTGGCAGGATTTTAAACACCTTGAGGGCAGGGACTGTATATCACTGGATACTCACCTCCTGACACTGTGTCTGACGTGGAGTTGGAGAGAAAAATACACGTGGTATAAATGAATCAGTTAATGCACAAGATTGTCCATAAGGGCTTCTGGAAACAAGGGGGAAAGCACAAGGTGAAGATCACCCAGAGCACAGTCCCCACCAGCTCAGGTTGGGCAGGCATGTTCCAATGTCTCAGCCAACCCAAAGCCTCTGTGTAGAACTTGTTTCCTATATTGCTTGACAAGAGAAGCATAGAGCTCCTCTTAATTCTTGTTCCATTGCTGCCCTTATGAGAAAAATACAAAGAAAGTTGGCAGCCAGATACCTAGAAGTACTATATGTTGTTCATGTTATATTGTATTCATCATTTCCCCATAAAGTCTCATCACTAGACAAATGAGACTCTTTTCATAGGTTTGGTCCCTAAGAGATAGCATCAGCTCTGTGAAGATGGAAGTAATCTTATGCATACATTTCATAAGTCCCATTCCAATTGTGGTGTCTGGAGCACAGATAATCACTAATGAGATGAATAGATGCAGCAAGTTCAGAGGTCTCGAAAATTCGCCCTTTAGAAAGAAGTATGACCCATTTGATATGGACAGGAAAGGAAAAAAGTTAGAGTATCACCTGCAGGTCACATGATCCTCTACATAGAAGACCCCAAAATCTCCACCGTAAAACTCATAGAATTAGTAGTCAAATTCTGCAGCCTAACAAGATAGAAAGTCAACACTCAAAAACCAATAGCTTTGCTATGCCAATAATAAACTCACTGAGAGGAATCAGGGAAACAATACCTTTCACAACAGCATGAAGAAAAATGAAACACTTAAGAGATGACCTAACCAAGGAAGTGAAAGACCTCCTCTACAGAGAAAACTATAGTACTCTGAAAAACAAAAACAAAGAGGACATCAGAAAATGGGCAGATACTGTCTGTTCCTGGATAGGTAGAACAAATGTAGTCAAAATGGTCATACTTCTAAAACTGTTGTACAGATTTAGTGTTAAGTGAAGTAAATCAGACATGCAAGCTTAAATATAGTATGGATCCTCTTACATGAGAAACCCAATATACAGAATGAATAAAGTACAAAATAAAAGACAGACTATAGGAAAAAAGAGAGAAAAGATTTATTGAGATCCAGCCTGGCCAATGTATCTGAAAGTGTACCTTGACTTAGTATAATTGCTTTATGTGTTTTTTTGATATGTTACTCTGGCTACTAATCGGTGTTTCTGATAATTAATTTGATAAAGACTTAAAAATACATACAGCGATACCTCGGTTCACAAACACTTCTGTTTGCAAACAATCATTCAGCAAAATTTGGCTTCTATTTGCAAACTGCACATCCAGCGACAAACATGACCACAGCCATCTTCCCCACACAAATGCAAACACAGCCGTCTCCCCAAAATCATAAAACAAATTAAGTTCATAAACTGAGGTACCATTGTAAATCTGATGCCGGCCAAAAATGTAAAATTTTTTTTCTAAAAACAAGGGTGGAGGAGAAGATGAAATAGAAAGAGTTAAGATGTGTTATGTACATGTACCAATTCCCCACAATGAATGTAATCGTTACGTACTGCAAAGATGCACTCATAAAAATTTAAAACTTGAAAATGAGCATCCCCTTCAGTCTGCCTCACAAGACAGTGAAGTCACCTGTGGCCTTCAGGGGATTTCAGGGGCTCGCTCTCTGGATACTCTCCTTATTGCAGCCTGGTTTCTCATTGTCTCCATTCCATGAGGGACCCCGACTTGATATGTGGCTTCCAGCCTGCTTCCTCCTGCTCAGCCCTCCTCGGACCTCCCTCTCCTTGATCTTTGAAGAAGTCACACAGGGAACACACCCTCCTCCCTAGCGCGCTCTCCGCCAGTATATTTCCAGATGACTTCACTTTCCTGGTCACAAAACCGTCTTCAGTGTTCAACATCTTCCCGAGTAAGCAGCCACGTGTATAAGCAAGTCATTTCACGTGTGTGCCCATTAACAGACTGTGAGGGTCAGCACTCTGGGCATCTTTTACAAGCCCAGAGCAAGTATTCAGTGGCATCCTACATGATGAGATACCTTTTAAAAGTCTGTTAATTTAATCAACATTCTTAGCATATACATCAGTGTCAAACCAATTAGCCAAGAGCCTTGAGCACTGGTGGTTTCAACTAATATGTTGTTGGTGCTATGGCAGTATTCTTAAATTTTTAATGTCGTCATTTTGATTCCAGCTCAATTAACTTTTTAACAGCTCACTAATTTTAGTACCTGGATCTGTGGTGTTTTGCACTGTTAACTATGTTTCCATATGAGAAAGCCAGCGAAGATGGTTTAAGTTAGTGTCTACAACCACTTGGAGTTATCATTCAAAAGTCAGGTACTGAGAGAATTTTACAGAAAATCTATTAAATTGGGCAAATGTGGGCCAGATCCTCTGAAGAAACTCCTCTCAGGATGCCACTCATCCTGGCAGCCAAAGATGCACTAGCTAATACCCTCACATTCTGAAAGTCTGAGACTAAAAAGGGGGAAAAATAGATTATTTATTAAAGATATTTGGTAGGAGGGGTTACCTGTGCGTGCGTGTGTGTGTGTGTGTGTGTGTGTGTGTGTGTAAAGGGGGGTTCATTCAAAGCAACCCGTCTTTTTAGTGCTAACTGTGCGCTCCATCAGTACAGTACAAAACCACCAACTATTGTACCCACAGAACTGTCTGTCCTCAGGGGCGATCATGCAGCATGTTCAGAGGGAAGAGTGCTTTTTTTGTACTCTGCCCTCCGGCACCTGGAAGACACACTCCCAAGTACAGAAGGTCACTCTACAGTGATTACCACACCAACAGGAAGAGGTTCTATCCTCTCTTGTTCTGTGTGCAGCAGCCACGGACTCCTTCATCCTTCATCCCAATGTCCTTCAGTCTCCTCTGAAGAATGAATATGCAAATGAAGACCTGACTTGCCTGGTGCATAAGAGCTCTCAGTGGAGATAAGTTTGTCTTCCTTGCTTTCAGCATATCCAGGAAGAATTCGCTCTCTGCCCTGCTTGGGTGAACATGCATCCTCACAGGCTAAGCCTCAGCCCTTCCCTCTGCCTCAGGAGAGCTGCTCCAGAGTAACTCGGAGTAGCCAGACTACTGGCTTGGCTGTGTTCCGCATATTCGCTGTGATAGTTACCTTCAGTTTTCAAGTTGGCTGGACGGAGGGATGCCCGGGGAACTGGAGGAGCGTACTTCCATGTGTGTCTGGGTAGTGTTTCAGAGAAGATCGGTGAAGGTCAGCACACTCAGCGTTCCCACCCTGAACATACGTGGCTCCATCTAATTGCCAAGAGCAGGAATGGAACCAAAAGGCAGAGGAAAGGGTGCTCTCTAAGCACATGCTGGACGTTTCTGGACCAACTACATTTTTGCTACTGCTGCCCTCCACAGTTATCAGACTTCAGAGTCTCCAGCCTTTGAAAGTAGACATCACACACTGATAGCTCTTCAGGGGGATTCAGCCTTCAGCCTCAGTCGGAGGCTACATCATTAGTCCCTCTTGGCTTCCAGCTTCTAGTTTCCTGGACCGAGCAGCTACTAGTTTCCCTGGCTCTCAAGCCTGCAGATAGCCACTGTGAGACTCTTCAGGCTCTGATCATGTGAGTCAATCTAGTAAATCTCATCTTATAATTACACGTGTTCTATTGGTTCTGTTCCTGTGTCCGTCCACACAGTAGAGGGACCAATAGACAAGTATGGAGGAAGTTGGGGAGGAGAGACAAAGCATCTCTTACACACCGTCATTAGACATTATGTAGATTCTAACATGTTTAATCTTCGGAGGAGCAAAAGCAAGTTTTATCTGCATTTTTCACACAAGGAAATTGAGGGTTAAAAAAAATCAAAGAACTCTTCCAAGTTCATACAGCTACCCACAGCTAGAATGCAACAAATTTCACCTGAGTTTGATTTCAAAGTCTCTACTTTTGCCCCTAAAATTTCCTGAGAAATTGAGACTAGGACTTGGAAGACTTTTAACTTGTGTTCTAAACTCAAGGTCCTGGAAAAAAGACAAATGAAAGAGTTTGGGGTTGTTGACCCAAAACTTGTCCCAGGTGTTCTGCCTGGCAATTAGCATGTCACTGAAGAATTCCAGGCTCCAGAAACCAAATTTAGGATCCAAAAGAAAAATTTGCTTCACAAATATGCTAGCGATACAAAGGCAAATAAAAAATAAATCTCTTTTTCTGCACATTTTAAGTAAAGATTTTTTTTTCTTTAGTAGTGAGTGTGTATACACGTGTTTATATGAGAGAGGGAGCAGAATAGCAGGAGGGAAGGGAGAGGGGCAGAGGAGCAGAGAGAGTTGTTGGAACTTTAAATAAAATGTCAACATTTGCGGTAGTGTTGGGAACTGAAACACAACAGTCTTAGGTCACTGCCTGACTACTAGAAAGGCCAAAAGACTAGACAATAAACCATAAACATGGCTGGTTCCTTTTGAAACTGATGTTGCTCGTGTCCCTGGGAGAATAAAAAACAAAATCAAACAAAAACTATGGTTTGGCAACATTTCCAACTTTGAAGAAGATTGAATAAACAAGAGTTTGGGTCAGAAGAAAGCAATGGTCATTTTCTGAGTGGCAGCATCAGCGGGACACATTTTAAGATATTTAGCAGGGTTCAGGGAAAGACGGAATCTGGCAAATTATGTAAGAAAAGATCATTAATTTTGTCCCACTGAATTATACTGGCATTGAAATTTTTCTTTAAAGGTCATCTTTCCTCTTCATTGGTAATAAAGAAGCCAATTAGCAAAGCTGGGTGGTCGGGGTATTGAGGTAAGAGTTTGTGTGTGTTTTAATTTCCCAAGTCTCCACTTGGAAGATGCCACTGGTTGGCCTCCTGTGTGGACAGGGCAGGTCACTGCTGCGTAGGGTGACCCTCCTGGATCACATCAGAGAGCATCCTACCAGGACATGGGACTCGAAGCCACAGAGGGGCCATTGAAAAGCCATCCAAAGGCAACTTATGTTCCCTCATGGATTTGGCAGGCTCTGAAAGTCACATCCCAGCTTGACCTAAAAACTACAGCTTCCTCCATGAACTTTAATTCCCCTTTCCTTGATTCCCTCCCACCACAGGCTGCAAACAGTCTAGCTCAGTCTCCCACATCAAAGAATTCCTTTCACTACAAGAGGCAAGGCTACTCCTTCGGCTGCTGTACCCTATATGACTGAGGAGAGGAAAGACGGAAAGGAAAGTGCCTTGAATATTTGCTGCGGTCGCTTTCAAAGTGTCCCCTGTTTACAAAGGGGTTATCTTGTGTCCACACACAGTCTATGCTGGGTCTGAAGTAGGAGTTTGATGAGGTGAACCTGCAGCTGCATGATACCAAGAGACACTTCTCTGAGGGAACCTGAAGTCAAATATATTTTTTAAAAAATCATGTGTGCCTAGGGCACTAAGAATAGTCCTGAGTACTTTGGATGGACCGAGTGACTGAAAGGTTACCTATTTTCCTATTTTAGTCGCTGATATATAATAGCAGAGAAAACTATAATGGTTGTTCTGTATTTGGCATGCTGATATATGCATCTTATTCCATTATTTATGGAATAAGACATCAAACCAAAAACCATGAACCTCCTTTCTCGGGGAAGCCCCTGGATCTAAATTCCATTCTTTTTTCTTTTTAACATATATGGAATAAGCACAGAGAAATCATTCAATGAAGACTTGTTGGATTTAAAGGAACCAAAATTGAAGCCTGGGCACACATTTCCAAGAGGAAAATAAACATCTTGTTCCTCATTCCAAAACCACAAAGGCAATTCAGTACTTTAGAAGCACGTATATAAATCCTCCAATACTATGTCACAGTCCTCTGGTTTTACTAAATTCTCAGTGGGTGTGCCTTTTTCCTGTCAGAATTTCCTAAATATACATGAAAGCACAAATTTCTGGTTCTTTCCTTGTAGGAAAAAGGCCAAAAAAATTGAGTTTCCACTTTGGAAGCCATCTACTAAAATTTTCACTACGGAGGTAAAGAAGGCACTGAATTCTTTGAACTCCCTCCTATCTTTTGTATCTTCCACGCAACTATTGGATGTTAATATTTTTTTTTAATCCAAATCGGAAGGAAAGAAAGAAAAAAAAGGAGGGAGAGAAGGAGATAGGGAAGAAGGACTTAATTCAGATTTGTTGCCTTGAATATATCTACTTTCCTGCAAAGTCGTACCAAAACACCCAAGTGCAGAGACTCCCAGCCCAACTTCGGCGCTTCCCTGGGCAGTTTACATCTATGCATTCATACAACGTGAGCATTAAGAGGTACCTGCCTGGTGGTAGGAAGTTTTTCTAATTTGCTAATGGTAAGATGGTTCTTGTTCAAGCAAAGGGCAAACTGAAGTGCTAATGTTTTAAATAAGATGATTATTAATGCAGTTTTCAAATTACTTCTGATTCAAGGTAAGCAGAATGGAAAACAAAACAGAATATTTGATCTTCATATTGAAGTAAAGGGTTTAAGACGGATTCTAAAATTGCTATGTGGAACATAGATTTAAAGGACAGCTATATTTCTCACAACTTTTGGTCAAGGTGGGTGGTGACTGCCTACATAGGCTGTTTTGGGTGAGCCTTGGCGGGTGCTGGAAAATAGAAAAATCACCCAGAAAGTCTGCCATTGGTGACTGTGAAATAGGTCAGTGAGCCCAGGTGTGATTGAGGAGGTGACAGGTCTCCCAAAGAAGCAGGGTGAAGTCAGACACTCAACTTTATGGATTCTATAGGGCTACTTCTGCTAGGCACATTTGTCAGGGTCAGACTTGACATCTGAAACAGAACCCAGACCACAGAGACTGAGCTTAAACTGGGTTGGTATGGCTGCCCCTCAGTTCTGAAACCCAGGCTCTTTCTACAATGGGGGTCTGCATCCATAGCTTGTTGTTTTTCATTTGACCCTAGATGGCCCCAGCACACCTGCATTTGATTCAGTTGGAGGGAGAGCAGGGCAAGGAAGAGGCAGAAGAGGCCAGAACATAGTCGGATAGGCATGTGTAGCTGCAAGAGAGCCTAGCACATGTAATAGTCTTGGATTCTGGGCAGGATGGCCCAAGTAATATTCAAGTATTCCAGTGCTTGAAGATTGATATCAGGAAACAGTCAGCATTCTCCATTATGATAAAGAAATATTGCCTCAGGATGAATAAGTCTAACAAATCATTCCCTGAGGACAGATGGGAACAGGGAGTAGAAATAAATTCTTCAAGGGGAGAAGGTGGTAGGTTTCTATCTGGAAAAAATATTGAAAAAAGGAAAAGAATAAGCCTGATAGCAGACGTCCCCAAACTTCTGAGACCAACACCCCCGTAGTTTGTTCAAAACGTTTATAGTCACTGGGCTGGTTCCAGATTAAAGGGCATGACCTTACTAATAAAATGCAGGCTGTGTCTGGCCCAAGCTGCCAACCACCATGTGATGTCCTGCCATGAGCCTGTAATACAAAAATGTCAACACGGAGCAGAACAACCAGGAAGTTCACTTCTCCCAAAGCCATCCACCTGGGGAAAAAACACTTGCAGAGCCTTCTCCAATCTGCGAATGTGAAAAAACAGGAAAAAGGCTGGGCAGACATGTTCCCCCCACCCCCGGGACCCAGAAAATCTGCCCCAGATGGAAGAGAAAGAAAAACGAAAAATGAATTCAGACACGTGGGACGGAGAGCAGGCACAGGCTGACTCTGCGTTCCGTTCATTTCAGGCCTCCTCCAAGCCAGTGCTTGGCGCTGCGAAGGTTCACTTGTTAAACCATATGCAGGCAGAGCTTAAGGTGTACCAAAAGGAGAGAGGAAAAAACCCCAAAACAAAAACAAGATCCCAGACTGAAGCCCATCTTGGCCAAAAGGAGTCACTCTGTCGCTCGTGGTAAAAGGCACCAGCGCTGCTGCTGGTGCTGTCCGAGCTGATAGAGAAGGAAATGTGTTTTGCAGTTTCTGCTCCTTATCGGGACGTTCTTTCCTTGTTTCCCCATGAAGAGACCCCTCAGGAGTAGGACGGAGGGAGCTGAGGACACACGCAGGAACTGATCTTCCCGGGGGTCGTATGCACTTGTCTTGTGGCGCTGGCATCCCAGGCAGTCAGGATGCTCTGAAAAGAACACACGTAGTTGTGTGACTTTTTGATTGTGTTGTTTTTGGTGGTACTGGAGATTGAACTGAGGGCCTTTGCACTGAGCCACATCTCTAGCCCTTTTAACTTATTTGTTTGTTTGTTATTTGTTTGTTTTTCAAACAAGATCTCGCTAAGTCACTAAGTTGCCCAGGCTGACCTTGAAACTGCAGTCCTCCTGCCTCAGCCTCCCAGAGTGCTGTGTGATTCTAGATATCGTCACAGCACACAACAGCCACTCAGCCTGGAGAAGACTGGTCATACTGGAGAAGAACCACAGCCATGAATGCCTTCTACCTGTGGAGAAGCCAGAACAAAGGCCAGCCCTGCATTAAATCTTAATAGTTTCTCATAGTTTTGGCCCAGTTTCCTGTCAGCATCCTTTGCCCTCCTCCTTGGAGAAACCCCCAACTGCTTATCAAGCTCTTCACCCACACCGTCTGCCTCAGTCAGCCTGGTCTAGACTTCCCTCTGTATCTCCCGCTTTCAAATATATGCTTCGGGTCTTTCATTTCACCACAAGAAAACAGTGTTTGGAAGGAACTGATAAAACAGTTTCCTGAATAGTCCTCGGGTCAAAGAGGAAACCAAATTTGCAGTCTCAGAGTTTTTAGAAAAAAACTAGTGATACAAAATTACATATCAAAATGCACAGCACGGAGCCCATTTATTTAGAGAATAATTGTGATTTTTATACATGTCTTAAATATTAAACAAGAAAAAAACTAAAATAAATTGAGCAGAAGAGCGAAGAAAAATTTTAGAAACATCCTTTTAGAGAGAAAAGGAATATAATTGTAGCCAGAAAAGAATATTAATATTATAAGGAAATGCTGTGTGTAACTCTATATTAATCTGTTAGTACGTTATTAGAAAGTTGTCTAGAATATTTAAATAGAAGAAAATGAGTTACTGAGATGAAATTTTAATATGCTAAATGAAACTGGGAAAAAATAAAAAGAATACTATGCAAATTAGACCATTTAATGAGACATAATTCTTAAGCTTTTTGGTTTGTTAACTAATTTTCATAAGTTAGTAGAAGCTCGATGTCCAAAACTTGATGACAGCAGTACCCATACATTATCCTGCATACACCAGTAACGTATCATATGTTATAGAGAGATCATAAGTATAATGTCTTTCAAAATAATACAACCAAATATTAAAAGAATAATTTAAAATGGCTGATTAAGTTTTATTGCAAGAACAAATGGATAATTTGGTATTTGGAATTACATTAGTACAGTTCATTGTCAGACCAAAACAGATGACCATCTCCAGAGATGCCCATGGAGGAAGTTTCAACTTGACTGGCTCTGGGACCCACCCTGGAGCTAGCGGAGCACACTTTTGGGTATTGGGGTCTGCGTCTAGTCCCACACCCCTTTCCCCCTGGCACTCCTCCCCTCCTCTGCTTCCCAGGCGCCTGAAATAAGCAGCTTTGCTCCACCACGCCCTCCCTCCATGATGGCTCTGCCTCCAAGCCAGCTGACCGTGGACTGAAACTGAACAAATCAAAACTTCCTTGTTTAAGTAGTGGGTGTTGGGCATTGCATATCAGCAAGGAGAAAGTTGGCGAATAAATGTCTGAAGCACATTTCATGAAAATTTTCATTCTTCCTTAAAAAAAAAAAAACCTGTGGTGAAGATTCAAGAGGACGTATTCTTAAAATTAGATCTTACCCCAGAAACATTGACTACTAAGAAATTAAATAATAACACATGCTGGTGTGACTGTGGGAAAAAAGGAAGCCCTCTACATTGTTGGTGGGAATGTAAACTAATACAACCACTATGGAGATCAGTACGGAGATTTCTCAGAAAACTAAAACTAGAAATTTCATTTGACCCAGCTATTCCCCTTCCAGGTATTTTCTCGAAAGAGTTAAAGACATCATATTACAATGATACATGTAAACTCAAGTTTATAGTATCACAATTCATAATAGCTAAATCCTGAAGGCAACCTATATGCCCATCAGCAGATGAATGGATAAAATATACTGTATTTATACACAATGGAGTACTAATCTTCTATAAAGAATGATGAACTTGATCCATCTGTAGGAAAATGGATGCACCTTGAGGCCATAATGTTAAGTGAACTAAATCAGACACGCAAGCTTTAAATATAGCATGGTTTCTCTTCTATGAGAAACTCAAAGTATAAATAAAGGACAAAATAAAAGATATATACTAGGAAGTAGGAAATAGATTTCTCAAATGGGAAGAGGATCAAGAGATGGAAGGAGAGGGGAAGGGAAGGAGATGATAAAAGAATTAAGATGTGTTGTATATTTTTACCGACTCCACACAGGAATGCAATCATTATGTACTATAAAGATGTACTAATAAAAACATTTTTAAAAAACAGAAAAAAATTACCAGGGTTACACCTGGTAGAAATCAATAACAGATTCATACTTAGGGCTAAAACAATGGAGGCATTCCCATCAAAATCAGGTATAAGAGAGTGATGCCTGCCACCACAACTATTATTTTACATTGCTGCAGAAGCTCAGTTCTATAAGGGATAAAAGTAACATTCTCAGCAAAAGCGATTATTCATAAAACACTCATGAGAGTCAACTGAAAGGCCATTAGAATGAATAAGATTTCCTGAAGGTGACCAGCTAACAAATACAAAAACACATAGCTCCCAGACATGTTTACAATAAAAATTTTAAAATAATACTTTGAAAAGTCCACAAAAGGAGCCAGATGTGGTGGCGCACACATATAATCCCAACACACTGGAGTCTGAGGCAGGAAGATTGTGAGTTTGAGGCCATCCTGGACTACAGAGAGCAGCCATATC
Source organism: Hystrix cristata (assembly GCA_004026905.1). Taxonomy (NCBI): domain Eukaryota; kingdom Metazoa; phylum Chordata; class Mammalia; order Rodentia; family Hystricidae; genus Hystrix; species Hystrix cristata. Next base: position 32,129 of record PVJO010013807.1, on the reverse strand, counting down.
TCAAAAAAAATCTATGAAAAATATTAATTAATAGAAACAAGTTAGGAACAAAACTCACTGAGAAATGCAGAGCACCTACATTTATTAGAAAAAAGAAACTTTACTGAAGGATGTGAAAAGGGAATTAAACACACACATAACCACACAATATTCACAGATGGACAATAATACCAAAACCAGGCCAATTATTTATAAACTTTATTTACCAACTTCGTGATACAATTCCGTCCAAACCCTAACAACTTGTTTTTACTGTTTTGAATTGTTCTCTGCTGTTACTGCTGATGTTGAATTTGAAAAAAGAATACAATGTTTATCTTGAAAAAAGATACAATGCAATTAGGAAAATTATGAAAAAGAAGTGTAATGAGGGAGGTTTACACATGTTATAACCTATCACTGGAATATCAAAGCAATGTGATTCAGTGCAGATTGCAAGGGTCACAAAATTGTTTAAGATACTGTATTCTCAAAAAGTCTCATTCAAGTGAAAGAGACTTAAAGTGGGAATGCCTAACAAACTGTAACACTGTTAATAATAAGAATATGAAGGCAGCGTGCTGCAGGGTCACAGGGAGAGTTTCCCCTCGCCCTCTGGATGATCGGATGATCGGCCCGTCTGTGGCTCCAGAGGGGGCTCACTGTGCAGAAGGGCAGCGGCGCTCAACCCAGCGCATCTGAGAGCGCGTGGCTTTGAAGAAAGAGCCATAGGCCAGCTGGCTGGAGTGTGGCACCCATGGGGTACCCTGATGAATGCAGAGCTGGCCGGAATGACGATCTGTGGTCAGATTGTGAAGGGATGTGACTATCTTCATGATGAGGAGCCCAGGCGTCCAAAACACTTTTCTCTAAGCTTATTTAGATGCCCAGAATTCATGCTCAGAAGTTGTCGTTCATTTCGCAGGTGACGAAGGGTTACAAACTAGGTCGAAAACCATTGTTGTAGATTATGGATAGCTTCCAAAGCAAGCAAGTGATGTGATTCTGGCTGTGTTTTAGAAAAATTACTGTGGCAGCTACATGGGGGTGTACTGGAACAAAAGATCCTTGAAAGAAATTGAGCTCCACAGAGGAAAGTATATTCCCTAAGCTGACTCCACAAACTAATGGCAGACACCCACCTGGAACATGAAACTCCAAACTCCCAATGCCATGCCCTTCACCCTGCCAGATGGCAATTCCAAATGCCAGCAGGCAGTGTCTAAAATGTATCATATCCAGTAGGCAGGGCCGCCTGTGGACTTGATGAGGCTCTGACTGCCTCTCACTACAAAATTATCCTCAGGAATACTGAGCTGGGTGAACACTATATATAAGAACAAATAATGAAGAAAGTATTTAGCATGAAGACCTGGAGATCTTACATTGAACCCAGAGATACATAGTGAAATGAAGAAAATAAAAATTTTCAAAGTTGGCAGGGAACTTTGAAAATTCTTATTTTCTTCATTTCACTATGTATCTCTGGGTTCTGTGTACATACTATTGAGTGAAATAAATCAGACACTTATCAGTACACATCGAATTGTTTCTCTAATATGAGAAACCATAAGTGTAAATAAGGACAAAGGGGTATAATAGATACTATGTTAAAAAAGAGAGAGAGATAGTATTCAAAAGAGAGGAGAACTAGATAGGAAACAGGGATAAAGAAGAAGGTTAAAAGAAAAGTAAGATGAAAGGGAAAAAAATGGATAAGTGTAAATACACTTGTTGCAAATAGAGAGGGGTGGGTGAATGGAAGGACAGGGAGGGGAGGAGAGGAGGAGGGAAAACCAAGATACATCATGTACAGGTACAAAGTAACCATGTTGATTATGATCATTATGTATACAATGTACCAATACATGTTCTTGGTAAAAATTTAAAAAAATAAAAATAAAATTTAAAAAAAGAAAGAATTTTCAAAGTTATACTATAAGGAATTTAGCTATTTTCTTAAAAATGAATGGCCAAAATGGACACAAGTCTCTAAGTCTGATTTTTTTCTTCCCTCTCCCAAGAATTATGGGTTATTCAGGTGAGTGTGTGTGTGTGCACACATACACACGAGTGTGTACACTCTGTGCCTTAAAGATTCATTATGACTTTAAATAAGAAATCCTCTAAATATCCAACAGACCAACTTTACCTCCCAATGATAAAGGGGCTGGGACTACAACAGCCAATCACACTCAGCATTTGTTTCAAACCAAGGATGCAGGGCCTTATGCAGGTTTCACAATATTGGGCAGACAGAAATCTTTTCACTTGTTTTAAATTTCTATCAAACAATTCAGGAATATTCCCCTTAAAAAAAAAAGAAACAAAAAACAACAACAACAAAAAAAAAAAACCTCATTGCTAGTAAACAACATTATCTCCCTTGTCTAAACTCAACATACTATAGGGAAATAACAGTTAATATCATAGTTTTGGAAGGGCAGGGTGAGAATGGGAAAGGAAAAGAGGGAGAGAGAGCAGGGGAGAGAAGAAAGAATGCAGGGAGGTGGGGAATGGCTGCTCTGTTAACATTTGCCCCTTGCTATACGGTACTTAAGAACTAAGCACTTCCCCAAATGATGTTGATGGGAACACCTGAAGAAGGTAAGAGAAGATACAGACTATGAGCTCAAAGTGATCCCTAATCTAGGTGCACTTTCCATCCTCCAGGCTGATTCTCATCTCTGAGTGATGATTCATATTCCTACTATGAGTATGTGGTTAATGTTAGTAGATCTGACTGGGGGACACATCAGACATCCTTCGAATTCCCAGTGCTGGTCATCTGCACCTATAATATCATGACATAAGAACTTTAAAGATCTCTGGAGATTTAGCTCAGTGGTTAGAGTGCTTGCCTAGCAAGTGCAAGGCCCTGAGTTTGATCCCCAGCACCCAAAAAAAGAAAGAACTTTGAAGACCAAAAGCACAGATTGGCTGGCAGGGCTTCTGCATTTGTGGAGGTCAAGGCCAAAAATATTCAGCAACACGGGAAGGGTAGGACAGGCTCAAACTCAGCTAAATCTCAGCTACCCCATTCTACACCAGGGAGAGTCCTGTTTCTTTCATGCCCTCCCTTGGTTTTCTCCCAGGCTAGTGTTATCATTATTCTTCTACACACGGTCAACTATAGAAGTGTTGCAACCAAGATGCCGTTTAGAACCATTAATATAGTTGGGAGGAACTTACTGAAAAATGACCTTCCACTTTATAAACCCATTTTATAAGGCGGAACACTCATCATACCTGTGCAGAGTTTTCATGCCTCCATCTCACTTGGGCTTACCTGACTCTCCCCAACAATGCTGCACACTCTTCAGCATGGCATATTAACAATGATATGATGCTACACACACGAGTAGAAAGAAACACACAAGCTCCAACTCTGCCTCCTGCGCTTACTAATGTGGAGCCTAGAATAAGTTACTTAATCTTTCCATGCATCTGTTTCTCCCTAACACCGTGAGAAGACTTCTTGCATATCGAATGTGAAGCATTTTTGTGTCTGGAATCTGAGAAGTGTTTAGAAAACTGAGTGGTATGAATTCATATCAGTGGCCTTCAAACTCTAATGACTACAATAACACAGCGAAATGCAGATTCCTAGGTCTTAGATTCAAATTCTCCAATTCCTTAGGTACAAGAGGAGACCCAAGAATCTTTCTTTGGAAAAACAGTATCAGAGGGTTTAGGCAGCCTTTAAATCACATTCTGGAAAATCCTCCTGTAAGGCTGCTTCTGAGTTGGTTAGAGCCCAGGAATTTTTGAGATCTTTTCTCTGAGGTCACCAGTGACAGCCAGAAACTGGGTGCCAATTTTGTCCTCTTATCTCTTTTTATTTAGCGAAATTATTTTGCTCTGTTGCTACCAGTTGCGTGGAGTCCAGCTTAGTCCCAATCTGCCCATTATGTTGACCTTTCAGATCTCAGTGGAAAAAACCGCTTGCTGCTTCCCCCAGGGGACCAGGGGACAGGGAGTCAAGAGCCAAGCACCATCGCCAGCTCTGGACACAGCATCAACCTCCAGACACGTCCTACCGCTGGGTCCCTGCGGGAGGTGACAACGCCTATTTCCTCATTTAGGGTTTGGTTTCTCTCAGGTTCACTCCCAGAAATTAGAGAGCTTGGGGGGGGGGTGCTTATCTTCAGAATGCCTCCAATTACAAAAGTCTGCCAAAGGCGGGACAAGAAAGAGATCTGGTAAAAAGAATCCAGGAACAGAAATTCATTCTGGTGATTCTGAAAAGTAGGTCCAAGCAGCAGGAGCGAGCGAGGACGAGGGGCACCATATACGGCTCCCACCTGCACTGACGAAGGCCGGAACGCGCCCCAGCACACCCCCAGATGAGAACGGCGCCGCCTCCCCGGGGATGGGTACAAGTGATTCGGATTACTGCTGCCTTCTGCGCTTTACTGTGGGTAGCACTCAGCTTCCTGGCAGAATTTTGTTCGCCTCATTCAATTTTCTCAGTTGCTGAACAACAAAGAGATCCTGCCTGCTGATCCTGTCCCTGAATTGCCTCCCAGAGTTACAGCCCCTCGCGTCCTCACCGTGCCGGGGTTAATCCACCTGTAAACCAGAATGAACCGTAAAATATCCTGGCAGAGAGCATTACAACACACATTTCTCTCTCTCCCTCTCTCTCAGAGAGAACTGGGGATTTTAAAAATTGTGCCCTTTTATTTGTCCATATTTTTATATTTGTTTTCTTGATAGCACTTAATAAAAAAACACTGAATTTAAAGTATTAATTTATGATTCTAGAAGGCCTTTCAGACCTTGAATTAAAACGTTAAATTTTCTTTAAAACTGAAGTTTTAAAACTTCAGTTGCTGATTAAAAACGGGATCCTTTAGAAGTGTGGGTTCCATCACACCTGTCCCTACTGCTAACTGAGCATGGATGGGGGTAAATTATTTAATCCTTTTTAAACCATAGTTTCTTCATATGTAAAATGAAGACAATATTATTTTTATTCCCCCTCTCCTTCCCTCAGAAACTCTACCCATCTCTGCAGAGACCGCGTCCCTGCTTCTCAATGTGGCTCTTTATTTTGCCCTTTAAATTATTTATATTTTGGGTCTCTCATATTAGAGGTACCACGTGATATAATATTTAACTTTTTATGACTTATTTTACTTAGCATTTTAGTTTCAAGGTACCTCAATTTTCCTACAATTGACTCAAAATTATCCTTACTTACAACTAAATAGTACTCCATTGTGTGTATTCGTCCTTTTTTTTACTGTATATTTCATTTTTTAAATTTTATTTTAGTGGTACATTTTAGATATACATAATGATAACATTCATCATAGGGAATTTGTGCCTGTACATGATCTGTCTTGCTGCTTATCCATTCATCTGTTGATGGTCATGTAGGCTGCTTGCATGATTTAGCTATTTGAGTTGTGCTGCTATAAACACAGGAATGCACATATCGAGATGCGATATGTATATGTATCAAGCTCCCAAGCTGAATGCAATCACTATGTGTCATAAACGTGTACTAAAATATAGTAAAATAAAAATGTTTTAAATGATAATATTAGTACCTATTTTATTAGAGGTAAGATGTTCTCTTTATGTACAAAGACACAACACCTGTCAGGTAAACACTCACAGACTTGTAGTAACAAAAATAGGATGTTTCCTCGTGTCTACCCTACTGTACATGCACGCATGTGTGTGCATGTGCACACACACACTTTCATTGAGTCCCCTTGTAATTACAACACACATTTATAAGAGAGTTACATGGCTGGGAATAAGGTCTATTGAGAAAGCTGCACCTCATGAGCCAGTACAAGAACTGGACCCATGACCTTGGCCTCATTAATACTTCATGCTACTAAGCAGCAGTCAAAGACAAACTATGAGCAGCAGTTCTAGGACCTGTGACGGTAGTGATGGGTTCTGTAATGGGTCTGTAATGACGCAGACCTAGAAATCTTCTGGCGGTGACTAGCAACCATATCAATGAGATCTCTCTCTCTCTCTCTCTCTCTCTCTCTCTCTCGCTCTCGCTCTCTCTCTCGCTCTCTCTCTCTCCCTCATACACACACAAGAGCTAACTTTATAAAAATAAGATATTCTCACACAAGAGAGAAAGAGAGAGACAGAGAGAGACACAGACAGAGAAATTCAGAGGAAATATCGAGAGGCTCTTCTGACCACACACATCCAACTAGAGAATCAGCTGCACTATCTTGTAAGGAGAAATTCTCCATCACTGTGTGACACTTGGCCAACACCAACAGGCTTGTCATGGTGAGAACTATAACTGCTGAGGGCTCCACTGGGAGTCCTGACCTGTCTCCAAGAAGTAAACCTATATTCGAGTGAATCTATAAATTCAAGCTGGGACCTGAACATATTAACTTGGATTCAGTTTATAAATAGCAGAAAGGCCTAAATATCAGTGTCTTTAAAAGTACAAAAGTAAATTTACGTATCCATGGAAAAGATCCAGACTGCCAGGTTCTCCACAAACCAGGTCTCTCTGGCTTCTTGCTCCACTGTCCATGGTCCCAGCTTCACGATCCAAGACAGCAGCTGGTCCACTCCAGCCAGGGAGGAGGCTGGAAGAAAGGAGAAAGGAGAGACAGTGGCAGGCAGCACCTCAAGCTGCCTCTCAAGTTTATCAGAACTTTCCACATGACATTTCCGTTGGTAGGCAGTAAACAAAACTTTGCACCACGCCCAAACCTAGATGCGAAGACATGGGATTGCCCTCCTAGAGACTGGAGGCCAGTGAAAAGCCAGAGGCTTTAACACTGTGAGTGAAGAGGAGAAAAGAGTCTTAGGGGGTTTCTAGCTGTTCTCTTCCACATTACCAACTATTATTATATGTTCAAGTCACAGGAATTTTAGAGATTTAAAAGATGAGGCTGGCTGCAATGCTGGCAGGAGATCGGGGGCAGGTGACGGATTCTGTGCTGAATAATAAGAAGGAGGCTAGCTGGGGATTTAGCTCAGTGGTTAAAGTGCTTGCCTTGCAAGCACAAGGGCCTGAGTTCGATCCCCAGCACCAAAAAAAAAAAAAAAACCAAAAACACAATTTTGCTGGGGATTTAGCTCAGTGATTAGAGTGCTTGCCTTGCAAGCACAAGGCCCTGAGTTCAATCCCCAGCACCACCAAAAAAAAAAAGAAAAAAAAATTTTAAAAAAAAGAAGGAGGCTAGAACAGAAAACCAAAGTCAAAACAGAGGTGAGAGTAAAACAGAAGTGAAGGAAAGAAGCTAAAATCATCTTTAAGAAATTTAGCACCTACTAAATATTAAACCCTAAATCTCTAAAATTGAAAAGTCGATAGCAATGCAGAAAAACACAAATCTGTGGAACAGAACGGAGCCCAGCAGCAGCAGCACCAGGCACCCATGTGAGGAAGAATAAATAATTGAGCTGTTTGACGACAAAGGGCTAACCATTTGAGAGAAAGAAGGTTTGGATCACTTCTGGTCTTTGCTTGGGTACTCTAGAAACGGTATCCAAAGCGAGGTTGAAAAGCTCATATTTATTAGAAGGTGCAATCCAGGACAGCGAGGGTAGAGGGAGAGAAGTAAGGAAAGATGGAGAGCTGATACAGAGTGATGGGATGGAGCCAGCTGGTGCCTCACGAACAGGCACAGCTGGTCACGCAGCCGGGCAGGACCTCACAGACACACTCCATAGCAGCCCATTGGAAGACACAGAGAATGAGTCCCTTCTGTCTCCCTGTTTCCCACTGGCCCCCATTCACTCCACGAGCGTTTCCTCTCTGCTTTTCTGGGTCGTGTCTCTGACCAAGCCTACAACAGCTGGAGCAGCCAGTTATGCGCCTCTCCTAATCCGGACATGAAAGAGGAAAAGAGATGCGCTTCACACGTGAGCATGGCAGGCGGCATAAACACCGCTGCAACAGCTGAGGTGGGGGTGGTGGCTGGGGTCTGAGACCCACGGACAAGGCTGAGACAATCAGGGCCACCCAGAAGCTGTGCTTCCGGCACAGCCTAGACTCAAATGCTAGATAGATTTAACGCATAAACGTGAAGCAATAGTGGCTAAATAAAAGTGGGAGAAATTTTTCAAAATATAGTTTTGAAAAGGAAAAGAGTTTTCTAAGTGTGACTCAAATTCAGAACCACTAAAATAAAAAAAGAATTGGTAGATTTGACTAAAATTCTTCCCAAGTAGACACATGCATACATACAAAAGTCAAATAACAAATGGACAACATAGGGGAAAATATTTGCAACACGTCAAACAGATAAAAGATAAATATTGATAGGCTCCAAAGAACCTCCACAAATCAATAAAGAAAATGACCTAAGTGGGAAAATAGTTTGCCTTAAAATCAGAGGGTTAGCTCAACATGACAATAGTTAAGCTCAATAGTTTGCCTTAAAATCAGAGGGTTAGCTCTAAATAGATCCAGCAGATAATCCTTTTTACAGTGGTCAAACCCCTAAAGGAAATTCAGATGGAGGAATTAGAAAAAAGCAAAGAGAAATATTATAAATATTCCAATGGATTTGATTACTTTACAACATGAGAACAAAACTTCCAAAGTCCCACTAAATGAACTGAGAACTTAAATCTCACTCTTTTATTTTTGCAAGCCTCACATAAGCTAAAAATCTCAGAAATTTCAGTTTAGTCCAGGAAACCAAAGCTTCTTTGAGTATTTCTATAGCAAATGCCAGCCAGACTTAATTCTGGCTCTTTTATAGCAATAGCCATTTTGTCTGGGCACCCCAACTTCAGAAAATCCTGTAGTATTGACCTAAATTGCTTCCCTTGAAAGAAAAACAGTATTTTCTTTCTTTGAACATAGTAAGGTAGCATTAAGTTACAGGAAAAATAACATTTTAAATTTTATTTGTACTTTATCAAAGCATTTTCATATCTATCATTTAATGTGATCTCGAAAGATCATCAGGAGGGTACAGCTATTTTTCTTCATATCTTTTCAAAAGAGTGGGTTCTTAAAACACAGATCAGATAAAGAACAGTTCTAATGTCAAACACCCAATTACTTGCAGATCCGGGACTAACTTCTAAGTGCCCACTAACTTGCCATCTTATGTGTTTTATTTCAGATTTCACAGTTTTTACTGAATAGTGTGTAAATGACATGATTCTACAAATGGAACAATAGGTTGTTTTCAAAACATATATTCTGGGGGATTCTAATTGAGTTTGATTGGCAACTTCAGGAAAACAAAGTTGTCCGTATTTAACCTTCCCTTAGATTGCAATGGCTAACTGGCCAAAACAGTAAAAGACGTTAAAATTCATATCAAATAACAAAAAACTCAACCTCTTCCCTTTAATATTATGAAAATGAGCCAGGAAATGCCTTCTGGATATTAATTTCCATAATCATTTTCCCTTCATCCTAAAAGCTGGGGAAAGAGGACAAGAAAAGAACTTCTCTCCTTCTAGGGCAGAATTATTCCCACCTCCTGTTGAGAAATCCAGCTTCAGATCACAAATATCCATCATCTGATGGGTATTAAGCAACTAGAGTGTGGACTGTCTTTTGCCAAGCTCCAGGCACCAGATACTCTTGATTCTCCTGGTGTGATTCGAAATGCATCTAAGCTAGACATGCTTGTCTTCCAATCTTGGCCATGACTGATAAAAGGAAAATAAATGGAAAAGCCAGCAATGTGAAAAGAATTTAGCACTTCTGAAAGTTTGGATTTGATTTTTATTTGAGGCAAAAAGTCAAAATCTCAAGAAAAATTTTACTTTATCCACTTCATCTATATTTCATTTTATTTATACCCAATGATTTCAAGCTAAGTTCCACTTAGGTTTCCACTCACTAACGTGGGAGTTCAAAGAGGGCATGGATTTTTGTGTGGCTTCTGATTTATCCCAAGTGCCATGGACACTGTCTGCCATGCAACAAGCACTCATCAAACGATTTAATGGATAAATGAAATCTGTAGCAGGATATTCTTTCTCAACTCACTTGATGCCTACGTGAAGAGCAGGCTTAATCTCTAGTATGCTCACATGGTTTAGATCCAGTTACTTTGTTGTGAGTTTGGGGCTCTCGCCTCAGCAAATTTCTCCATCTGGAGAGAGAGAGAGATTTCCTGAGTTGAGGCAAGACTGATATTTTCTTCACCTGTGATTTGTTAAAATTTAGAAACACTTCTTTTACTTGGAGGGCTTATGATTTGTCTTTGCTTTTTAACTAGGCCTAATTTAAAAACCAAACACAGGTTACATTTCTTAATCAAAGAAAATTCTAAAGAAGTTGAGCAAAAAAATAGAAATCCATTGGAAGAACACAAACTAGATTAAAAAATTAAAGGGAAAATTGGAGAATACAACTTAGAAATAATGGGAAGTAGGTAGCTCTGGGGAGAGAAGGAGCAGAATTAATGCACAGTACTTTAGGGTACATCTGCTTGGGGAGAATCGGCCCCAGCGGCCGCCATGTTCAATATTGGAATTCCAGAGAGAAAAGCACCTTGATAGCTGTATGACACCCTGACAGAGTCGCACCAGTAGAGCACACAATGAAAAATGCATATTGCAGAGTGGATGAGTGTTACTAGCGTACTGGAGAAAGGACCCTGAGCAGGAAAAAACAGATGCTCTCACAAAAACCTTCACTAATCTGGTGACTTTACAAGTATACCACCTATACTTAAGAAAGCAGCCCCGTCATGAACTTTTCTCTACTCACAGACCAGAACATACAGCTGCTCTCCATGAAGGTGAACACTGATAGAGGTCAAAATAGCAAGCGGGAAAGTCTTTAGGAAACCAAATCGATGAAAACAGTTTGCGGAGCAAAATTTTTAAATTAGTATTACTTCTGGGAAATGTCCCCTGCCCTGTAAAACGCAAGAGTTCTGAAATGTGCAAGCGAAGCACCTTATTTAAACAGCTAGAACCTTCATTTTAAGAATGGAAACAGACGCAAATTCCTCCCATGGGCTTTCCCTAGCTTTTAGTCTTTGGTCTTTTCAAAACAGAGGAAGTCCCTGCTTTGCATGACAGCCTGAGACCATAACAGTGACTCTGCAAATGCTTACCACTCAAAGTCATCAGAACAAGCAAGGCGGAAAACTGCTGTTACTCCATGGCCCAAAAAAGTTCTGTTAAAACTCTCTAGCTGTTTGCTATAATTTAATGAAAAAATAGGAAAGCTAGTATTTACTTAGTACACTAATTTAGAAACATCAAAAATTAAAATGTTTTTATTTGTAAAAACTTTAAGAGTAGCCTAAACAAGGCCCGCCTTTCTTTTTCTCAGAGTGCAGCTATGGAGAGAGGATCTTCTCTACGCATTGGCAAATTCTCCTTCTAAATTTGAGTCTGTTCCCAGTATATTATCCTTTGTGCTCTCAGTATTGTGAAATAGCTCTAAGAATTCCTTTAATACAATGTGTTCTTCTTTTTGCTGGCGTCACCTCCTCTGAGATATTTTCATCCTTTTCGTCACAGCCACTTTCCTCCTTTACCCTGGTAAGTCTTCCCTAAATTCCTGGCTGCATTCAAATTTCACTTCCGGGTTCATCAAATTCTGTGCTTTGCTGCATTTTTATCTTTGTTGGCTAGTTCCCAATTTCTGTAAAACGTCACAAGAATGTGTTACTGGTGACAAAGAGACAACATGATTGACCTACTCCATATTGGATGCATAAATGTTTCTTAAATAATGGTAAATAATTTATCTCAAAATCAAAAAAAAATTATCTTTTTAATAAATAAAAAGATGCTTCCTAGTATGGGATTCAAATTAATATAAAGGCTCAAAAGGAATAGGCAGAAAATCCAGCTTGATGTCCTAACATTTACATCCATGAGTGTCAAAATCTAATTCTGCATTCTGGACCACATCTTGTGTGATGGTCAGGGTGGGCTGTGGGAAGTCTTCAAGCCTGGGTGACTAAGAGCTCTTTATCATCTGTACATGGGCTCTGCTGGCTTTTGCTGACTTTGGCCTTCACAGCCCTCTGACTCCATAATGGATAACACATGGAGCAAGAGAACTATGAAAAAAACATGTCAGTCATGTGGTTCATATAGATCTGAGGAAAATACCTCTTAAATTAAATTGTACCAAACATCTGTCCCACTCCCCTTGCAAAGTACAGAATGTTCTGTATGAAGTGATCAAACTTTATAGTCCTTGTACATTTCCTAACAGCACCTCCCTTCCAGAGCTGTCACTTATTGGAAACTCATCACTGACTGAACTATCAGTTTTCTCCCCACGACACAGAATGAAATGGACTATATCACGGGTACATTTGACTCAGCAGATGGGAGAGCGCAAAAAAACATGTGTATACACAACCACATTACGCCTTTCTCTCTCAAGTACACACATTCATATAAATCAGAAACAAATGCAAGAAAATATTTGGCTCAAGTTATACAAAATGCATTCATTTAAATTAATTCTTTTATCTGTAAATTCCCACAAACATTTAATAGACTTTTGTCTGATGGAAAGGATTATTGTTGTCATTTTACAGAAAACAAAGACAATGAAGGGTCTTAATTTAATGAGTGGGACACAGAAGAAAATAGCTCCCCTGAACTGGAATGTTTACTACAGGACTGTGCTAGATCTTGAAGGAGGTGCTGCCACCAACCAACCAGGTTCCATAGACTCATGGGGCGTGCATGCATGTGTGTGTGTGCGTGTGTGTGTGTGCGTGTGCACACACATGTGTGTTTCTCTTTGTGTGCCTGCACATGCATACAGGCATCTGCATGAAGAAGTAGGAGGAGGTAGACACTTCTACATGGAGATTACAACTTCAGCAAATTTGTGAAGATGACAGGGCATGACATGGATGAGTCACCAAACCCAAATGTGAGACGACAAGGCAGTGGCAGGATTTACAACTGACTAATGCCAAGCAGTATTATAAATATCTTCAAATGTCTCATTTCAAGAACTGAGTCTAGATTTGATTATATAGACAACGGGACCTATGTCCCCGGGTTTTAAAGCTAAGCCTTGCTTCTTATTTGAAAGAGTATCATTCTACAGCAATAGAGCATGTGTTTTGGAGATTTTTTGCTCTTGCTCATGGTGGGTGGTGGCGGTTTGGTTTGGTTTGGTGTTTTTGTTTGTTTTTCTGACTGAGGCTATGGTTCTGATCTGCCTCCACTGCCCTTATTCATAACCTAGCAGCTTGGCTCGCAAATGCAAGCCAGAGGGGCAACCTGGCAAAACGTCAGAAATGTATCAACGGAGGTAACAACCAAGGCCTTTCTTCCTGTGATTCAAGAACTTGAGACTTATTGAAAACTCCTTCAGGCTTCTTATCCAGTTGGTAATCATCACAGCTGAGTGTGGAACTTGGTGCATTTTCTAATTATCTTGGTTGACGTGGGCTATTAGAACAGAATACAATATACTAGGTAGTTTATGAACAACAGAAATCTATCTCTCCAACTTCTGGAGTCTGGGAAATCCCACTTTGATGTGAGACGAGGCACTTAAAAGATGATTAGGTCATGGGGTGGAATTCTTGTGAAGGTGGTTAGTGAGCTTATAAAAGAAATCGTTGATTCGTTCTCATCTGAGGACACAGTCAGAAAGAGCTATCTATCCAGGCACCAGCAGATTTGGTGTCTGGATACTTTCTGATTCATAGATAGCTCTTTCTGACTGTAGCCTCAGATGAGAACCAAATCAAGGATTTCTTTTATAAGCTCACTAACCACCTTCACAAGAATTCCACCCCATGACCTAATCATCTTTTAAGTGCCTTGCCTCACATCAAAGTGGGAATTAGATTTCAACATAAGAATTATGGGGAGAAATAAACATTTAGTCTATAGCACTAACCATCAATACCAAGCAAGATCTCATTTTGGTCAATTTTTTGTTTTCAAATCAATCCCTTTTCAAGAAAAGTTCATCTGCAGTATCAGACTTAAGTAAACCACAATTATTATGCTATAGCCATGGGAAGAACACAAAAATATTACAAGGAGTAAAATCCACATCACCTTCCCTCGGATGCACACAGCTAATATGATGATGGCAGTGCTGGCCACAATAAAACTGGCAATGTGACGGACACCCCTTGCAGGCAGAAATTATTGCCGCCCTCATCTCAATGGTTTCAAAACCGAAAGGCAGATCCTTAATAACTGTGAGCTGGTGTCTGAGAAATAATTCTTGCAATTTTCATGATGAGTGAGAGCAGAAGGAGGCACTCTGCACATAGGATAGTGTCATGCTTGGGTCCAGATGTCCCCCCAAAGCCTCATGCAGTCATAGGTGGTGTTTTTCAGAGGTGACTGGATCTAGACTGTGTGATTACTAAGTCAGTCCACTGATTGGTTTACCTTAGCTCTGCTGGCATTGAAGATGCAATATTGGGATTAAAGGTGCTAGGATTAAGGGTGGGAGTGCTACCCATCCTAAGGGCAGGTGGGCCTGGATAAGATACAAAGGACAGAAAGAAGCTTGTCAACCCCTTGCTTGCTTTGCTACCATCTGCACATCATGAACAGTTTCTCCTCAGCGATGCCTGTCTGCCATGCCATGCTGCCTTGGAACCAACCAATCATGGACTAAAACCTCTACAAACTGTGAGACAAATAAAACTTTCTTCCTTTAAGCTTGGGTGTCAGGTATTTTGTCTCAGCAACGGAAAAAGTAACTAAGACCAACAGTGACTAAGCATAGGATCTAATGCTCTCAGTTTGAACCGTCCTCTCACTGTGTGATCAAGGACAAGATATTTAGTTTAGTCCTCCGTGCTTCATTGTCTTCATTTCTAAAATAAAAGTACCAACCAGGGGGACTGGGGATATAGCTCAGCGGTTAGAGTGCTTGCCTTGCAGGCACAAGGCCCTGAGTTCAATCCCCAGCACCAAAAAAAAAAAAAAAAAAAAAAGAACCAACTAGGGGTTAATATAAGAATTAAATATATGGTTTAATGATTGAAGAGCTTGAAACATGTGGCAAATGTACGGAAACATTATTATGATGATGACAATACGATTTTAAAGGTCCCTGTCACCAAGAACCTCTATCTTTTAAAATCAGAACACAGAGCCATGATCAAAGTGTGGTATGCAGGGTAACTCATGCCCCTACCCTGAGCAATTGAGCTTACAAGGAATAGAGGTTGTCATTTCTTATAATTTGTCTTTTTCCTTATATCTCGCAAAGGAAGGAGAGCTCACAGGGAGACTCAGGGAGCACAGACCACTGAATACACACATGTTCTCTCTCTCCCGCTCCCTCTCTCCTCCTCCGCTCATCTCTTCCTCTCATAATTCACCCATTCGACCCTCCATTCCTGTGATACAAACCAGGAACACCCAGCACCCCCCAGGGAGTTCCAGATTCTAGACCTCAAGCTTGGTCAGGGGGCAAATGCGTGCACCCCAAATTATGCCAAACCCAAATCAAAGGAGGCCAACCCGGTCCTGGGAGTGAGCAGATAGCAAGGACTCTCACTCCTGCCCAGGATCCCAGTGGAAGCAGCCATAATAACCTTTTCACTTTGCATCTTCTTAGTGACCTGAGCAGCACGCTGTGGCCCAAGATGCACACTGTGTCTTTCCAGAGATGCTATTCAGCACTACTTTGATTGTATATAAGGAAAAGTGAGCCCTCCTGTGAACTTGACTGACCCTGACCAGCTGTTACAAGCGCTGGCTGAGGGTGACTCTCAGAGGTGAACCTATGGCTGCTGGAGTGGAGGGTAATTCTGCTTCATCTCTCATCCTCGCAACTATATGTCCCAGAGGAGGAAATGGTTGCTTAGAGAGGGGAGGTAACCAGAACACAGCCTAACCATAAATGTAAAACTAGACTCTGGGTTATCTCCACTGTAACATGTTTATTCCTTGTCTGAAATTTGAGAGTAAAAGCAGAACCTATAACTCTTACATAAATGCTTAAAATTAGCCGCTGTAAAACCTGATTGCCCTATAGAGCTGGCTTCCCTTGACAGACGCAGCCTTTACTCACTGAACTGCCAGCAGAGAAGAAGAACATGGAGAACAGTCCAAGCTTTGGATGCGTCCCAGCAGCTTTTCGGATCTCTTGGATAAACTCTGTGAGCCCTGATCTGCATTGTTCTTGCCCAAAGAGGTAATGCCAGAATGCTTTTCCCAACTTCATTCTGAAGACCAATTTGTCCACTTCAACACAGCTGCTCTTTCCCAGGATTTATTCTATTTCTGGGTTTCTGAGTCAAACTCTCGGGCCTCTACACCCTGAAAATGGCCACATTCTTCCCACCACTTGTCTGCACCAAGGATGGAAGCCAGTGGAATATGCAGTAGCAGGCGGGATGTCCTTTAGTGACCCTGAGTTCCTCGCAGAGCTTGGCTCGCTATTAAACTCACTTCCAGTCAGAAGCTACCTTCCTTTCTTTCTTTTGCTTTCTTTTGCTTAAAATTTATTTTTAAATTTGCATACAGTAAAATTAACTCTTTTCGGTGTTCAGTTTTGTAAGTTTTGACCAATGCCTACTCACGGAGCTAAGAACTTCCAACATAACTACCACAATCAGGATACGGGAGAAGTCCCTCATTCCTAAAACCCTTCTTCATATGCCCATTTGTAGTCAGACCCTCCCCACACTCTGAACTCCTGCCGACCACTGACTATTCTGTCTCTATAATTTTACCTTTTCCAGAGTGTCATAGAAGTGTCTTCTTTAACTTAACACAAGGCAGTAGTAATTCCTCCTGCTCTTTTGTATATAAATAATACAAAAGTTGAAGGATATGTGGATGGTCCTGCATTTGGAGGTGATAATGAATAAAGCTTCTATAAGCATTTGCATACAGATCCATATTTTTACTTCTTAGGGGAAATGTCTCAAAGTGGGGCTGAAGGCTCAGGTGGTAAGTCTATTGGCAAACAGTTTTTCAAAGTAACTACATCTTTTTGCATTTCCACCAGCAATATATGTGAGTTTCCGGTTGCTTGCTTCACATCCTCACTAACTCTTTGCATTGTCCTGATTTCTTTCTCTGCTTTTTCCTCTCTGCATTTCCCAAAAACTACGAGGGGGTTTGTTTAATACAACAAAAACATTTAATCAAGTGAAAATAAACAGAACAATAAACAAATTAAACACTCAAAGCAAAATACTTTCCATTGAAGCCTATTAAAACGAATATGGGGTTTCATTATGATCTGACTATGATTTTCTTGTGTTACTACTTAGATACCCCATGTTTTCTCTCATCATGAAGCTGGGGATGGAAGTTTGAATGATTAAACAAATGAAAAGTGCACACGCTGCAGAAAATCATTTTATGAGGCAACCATACTGGGTTTAGAGAACAAAACATTCAAGAAATTCTCTGCGTATTTATGTTCATTTCAGAAACCACGAACCATAAGCTGTTCCTCCTTGACAACGCCAACGTCTGAGAGAAAGTGGCAAATGTTTTCTCTTTGGTCACCTTGATGCTGAATAATATTGCCATACTCGGAATGTTCAATCACAGTACCATCACAGGCAAATTTCTTTTTGAATGTCTTCACCGGTTTCTTCTTGTCATAGTCACCTGTGATGCCTTGGACTGTGGTGAGCACCTTCCTGTCGTCGTGCTACTGGGTCCTTGCATGGATGTAATCCTCAGTCCCTGCCAGATGGAAATAAGTCATCTTTAGTGGCATCAGCAAAGGGGTTGAAGGACTGGAGTCACGAAACTCAGAAAATGTGTAGCTTTTCCAACATAGAAAGTTAGGGACATTTTCTTAGACATCCTTACACATTCTCCTAATGCCATGCATTATACTTGATTCCCACCTAGCTGAATGCCTAAACTTTTTTCTTCAGGCTGCCATATATTTCTTGGAACATTTGGAAAGTCACTCACATAAACTGCATTAATTAGCAATTTAAACCACAGTAATCATTGACAGTCCCAAGCTATATACACTCTGTGTCAAGTTTGAGCCAAGGTAGGAAGATTCGTGGTTCTCAGATGAACTCTAAAATGATGGCTCCAAACTTTTGGGAAGCTGTTAGCCCTGGTAACTTTAAGGATCTTGAAAAAATTCTAGACTCTCTTGCTTGAAAACTGATACAATATCACTGTTAGTAATGGAGAATAACCTTATGCACTAAAAGTATGTCATTAGGCCAACCCTCTCTGAAAGGGTGGCTAAAAATACCAGTATCCTGCCCTGTTTGGACAGTGCTGCAGACCACAGGAGCCAGAAGGAAAGAGTTTTAGATCCTCTGTGTCCAAATTCTTCACATCACAGGAGATGGTTCCCAGGGTCACACGGTAGAGAATCAGATCTCTCGCGCTCACTGTTCGCACCCAGGAACATGTGTTTGCTCCTGTGCACACTGGGACAGATGTGGGGGGAAGTCAGATGGTGTGGTGGTTTAGAAAAAAATGGCCACAAGTTCTTCGGTATTTGTTACTTTAGGAGGTGCCATTTAGGTCCACTCCCCTTCAGTAAGAACTAGCATGGTGTACGTGTGTGTGTGTGTCTGTCTGTCTGTGTGTGCGCACACATGCCACAACCTTACCACTTTCTGCCTGTGGCTTGGACAGCCTACCTAATCACTTCTCCTTCCATCCACCTCTCTCCTTCCATCCACCTCTCTCCTTCCATCCACCTCTCTTCTTCCATCCACCTCTCTTTCTCATCAAAACTCCAATCGACTCAGGTCTCATGAACCTCAAGCAAACAAAATTCGCCCTTGTTAACATTAGACAGTCTTCTCCTGCTTTCTCTGTTGAATAGTGAGTGTACGTGTCATCTCCCAGGAAGTCATCTGAAGATGCCCAGGGCTGGAACGACACATCTCACCTATTTTATACCTGCCCATGCTTTTGGTAATCAGGGTCCAGAGAAACTTTTCACCAAATAACACCAGGCTCATCTACTATGCAGAATCTCATGACACCCTTGGGATTCCTCCCCACTTCTGGAAGAGCTGGCACCCTCTGTGTCCCTCCAGCCAGCATTTCCTCAGGGAAGAAATCATCCTCACTTAACTGCCAGTGGCTTTTCATTTTTAATCTTTTCCAAGTATCTTTGCAAATTAAACTGTAACCAAAAACATTCCTTCTTGGATTAGGAAACCAAATGAGAAATGTGAATGTATGAACCCATCAAACATTGTAGACCACACACACACTCACACGCACACACACACACATTCACACACACAACCTGTTGGGTGGGACTGCCATGCGTATCTCCACAACTATGCTGCAGCAGCTGGGCCAGGGACCTGGGACCACAGTGATCTCACAGTTGGAGACTCAACCTCCATCTTTAGGACCTCACAGAAGCAGCTGCTAGCGGAGTCAGAGGGCCTGGCTCAGTTTTAGGGTCACAGGGCCCTTACACATTCTAATCCAGAACTGATCTTCAGAGAGAAGCCTCTCAGTCCTCCACTGGGCTCTGTTAGGGCAGCAGCAGAAATAAGCCTCAAACTGAAGAAGAAACAGGATCTTCAGGGAGAAACTAGGCTCATTTTCCAGGAAAAATAATGCTAGGAAATTACTGCAGGAATATTGAACACATTTGAGCTGATTTGATTCATTTATTTATTTCATACCATAAGGCAATGTTGCACAGAACTCTTAAATTCATCCCTCGCCTCCTTCCCTGCACCCCAGGCCTCTCCATACACTGATTCCCAGACTCTCACTTCTCCCTGCCATCAGGACACACATTTGGCCTGGAAAGCCCACTGTCTTGGTTACTTTTCTCTCGTTGCTGGGAAAAACACCCAATACCCAGGGGGTAGGGATTTAGCCCAGTGGGAGAGTACTTGCCTAGCAAGCGCAAGGCCTCAAGCTCGATCCTCAGCAGCACCCCCACCCAAATACCCAACACCCAAAGTTAAAGGAGGAAAGGTTTATTTAGCTCATGGTTTGTAGAGGTTTCCGCCCATAACTGACTGACTCCAAGGCAGGGTGGCATGGCAGAGGGACATCACAGAGGAGAAACATTTCATGGTGGCAGGCAGAAGGCAGCAAGGCAAGCAAGGGCCCTTAGACGTTTCTTTCTGCCCTGTATATTTTATTCAGGCTGTGAGATTAGGGTGGTGCCAAAATAATCAGTGGATTGATTTAGTAATCACACACCCTTAATCCCAGCATCACATACTCTAGATCTAGCCACCTCTGGAAAAGCCCCATCTATGATCACATGAGGCTTCAGGGGAACATCTAGACACAAACCATAACACTTGCTTGGACTCCTAACTCCAGCCTCCACCCCTCTTCCCTGGAGGTGACCCACTGCACAGCAGCCAGCTCCTACCCTCCTCCTAGGTAGGGTCATACACAATGCACACTGCACAATGCAGAGGGTCACCAGCCACCTCCTCAGTAAACAAATGAGGCTTCAACTAGAACAAGGATTTCCTAACCTGCTACTCCAGACTCCATGGGATCCATGCACAGAATTAAGGAACCCTGTGAACTTGGATAAGGAAAAAAAAAAGTCTACATTTTTTGTCCCACTAATAGCTAACTGAAATTCAGCATTTCTCCTCCCACTCTGAATATGGGCAGTACATCCTAGTAGTATTCTCAGTGCCTACGATTTTATTACCAATAAACGACATAGGTATTTTAACATCATATTATACTTGCCACAGAAATCTCAGAATGTTATGTCTAGACATCATTATTTTGGAGTTGCAATAGTTACTCGATCCACTGGGAGAGCTTACCGTTTAATCATTGAGAGGCACATATATATCTGTATTACATTTTTTATGTCAACAACCATATTTCAATAAAATTATTCTCCTTTGCAATCCTACATATATTATTTTAAATTTTCAAAAAACATTTTTCTGAAAAGAGCACCATAAATTTCTCCAATTGTCAGAGTCCACAGCTCTTCCTCCAAAAATATTGAGAACCCTTCATTGATAGCAATATATGGGTTTATTTGTCCACTTCCAGCACTGAGCCACTTAATCCCTGAAAGTAGGATCAAACCTAGCCAGACCCTCAATTTAAATGTTCTAAAGGGAAAATGAGAAGTTCAAGAGTTCATCGGTTCAGCACAAGTTGATCTTACTACAAGTTCTGCTTCAGCCTTGAATTACAGATTTCCTGGAACCAGATTGCTGCCGGGCCCAGAGCTCCTCTGTGACTCAGACCTTACCTTGCTCCCCGCCGCTAGGCCCCCACGATGGAGAACATTAAAGACCTGAGAGTTTAGCCCAAGTTTCTTGCTCAATGAACTGGGAGACTATTATGTTGACCTTGTTTTCTTCTGCAGAAATCTCTAATGCTGACTGGCTGCCAGGAGACAGCTCCTGAGACATTACGCATTGAATCATAAATGACCACAGTCTCCTCCCAGCAAAATCCCAACCTCCTTTACATTGGGAAGAATCTTTCGGTCGCCCACACTCACAGAAGCAGCGGCCTTATCGATCCAGTCCCAGGCTCCAGAGGAACGGATGCCGTGAAATACAAGGTCTAATGGAAAGTGCAGGATCTGTGAACTACTGCGGCTTCCTTCTCACATAAACATTTGAGAGATGGATTAATATAATTCCTTGAGGGCAGGACCAAAAGGAGCTATAAAATGACCTCAGAGCTTCTTAAAACAGTAATATGGCTTGGAATAATCAACAAAATCAACTATAAATGTGTCAACGAAGAAAGATAAATAACCCAGTGACAGATAAACAACTTTCAATTTAACAAAAGGAATTGCCCACCAGAGGAAAGGCCTTGCCTTCCATACATGAAAATTTTCTTCTGAGGTGCCACTTCAGAAAGTCTTATGAAGAGAAGGCACAGGCTCTTTCTCAGTAGCATTTTATTAGATTTTCCCAGATTACTGAGGAAATATGGGAGCTGGGTGAAGACACAGGAAGAAAACGTAGGCACAATGTTCATGTCAAAGCACGTTCAAGCCACAAAGAAGATTTCGCAGACTTTACTCTCTGAGATTCTCTCCAGAAACCATATTATTGCCAGATTAGCTTCGTTGAGTTAATGAGAAATAAGATGTGGTTTAATTCTATTTTAATTCTCCTTTTAAACATTCGTATTTGGCTTCAAGAGAAATGGCTGCTAAAGTCTTCGCTGTAGATTCAACGCAGATTCAAGGCGTAGAGCCCTGCAAACAAACCCTGGTCCCACAGAGCCTGTGGCTTGCTTCCCTGGGCATCGTGGAAGGAGAATTCCATGAGCATTCCGGATACTTTGGGTTCGTGCGAGGTTTTGTCTTAGCTCCCAATTCTTCAGGAACTCTGTTCCTACAAAGAAACCATTTTCAAATTCTTTAAACAACATGTTTTTCAGGTACTAGTGAAATGGGGTTCCGACTCCTCAGAGCAGTACATTTCCTCCACAGGTTTCCATCTTTTGGACAGGGGCTGCTCCCCTAACAACCAAATCATTTCCCCAGAGACTGTCAGAATACATGTATCCCAGCATCGACACCACGTGATCTCAATGTAAATGTGCAACCAAGTTTGAGAATCAAATCAAGAGGCCATCAAGACTTTAGAAATGCTTTTAATCACACTAAGACTAGTCCCAAACTATAGCTGCTCCTGAGAGACAATAACCAGAAGTGACCTTCTCCCCTGGTTACATATTGCCAGAGGCTGAGACGTCCCCAAATCTAGATAACTTGGCTGCCGCCTGAGCTGTGCATTTTAGGTGAAGCTTGAGCTGCCTATAGGGCTGGAGAGAAGGAGGTAGATCTGCTAGGCAGTAATGTAGAGACACCCGAGGGGCTTGGTATTTGTCCTCTACACCCACCCTCATACAGTGATCAGAACTCATCAGCCATACCATAGCATCATTTTCCTGTCCAAAATTACCTTTAGTATTCTGTGCAACCCAGCTTCACACACACAAACAATTCTGATGCACAGGATAGGAGCAACAGGTTTACTCCAGTGCCAATCCCCCTGGAGAAAGTCCTACCCTAAGACGTAAACCCACTTAGTGCCAAGCTAACCAAATGAATTAAAGGAAAGCATTCCGAGGAAGATGAGTCTTGTATTTGCCGAGCTTTCAAATCACTTCCACTGTTAAAAAAGTAATCAGAGCTAACCAAGACTCCCTTTCCTTAATGAGCTGAAAAGAGCCCTTGAAGTATCTTTTAAGGATGAAAGATGAAGCACCAACGTGCATAAAGTGCTGACTAGTGTCTGGGGCCAACTTGCACAGACAATTAGAGCACTAGATGAATGAGGACAGGCCCTTGTCTCATTTTATTTTGCTTTGCGATCACAAGCTATGTCCTGATTTCCACTCAGCAAAGGCCAGGGTGGCTCCCAAGGCTCTCTCCTGAGTGCCTGAATCAAGAAGCCCACCCCTCCCACCAGGGCATTTCACCAAGACAGCACGTCCAACAGATAGATGCCCACCCCTCCAGAACTTACAGTTAAATGACTCAAGACAGGAGCTGATGGCCTCGACCAAAGCAGAACTGCCCAGGAAGACAGATTCTTATTTTAAAATAATGTACAAATAGTAGAATAAAGCTGAGGGAGGGAGCTGTGATTTGGGATAGGAAGTAGAGGCAGGAAAAATTGAATATTCAGCCACAACTACTAGCCCTCCTTCTCTGTTTACAGTGGAAAAGGTGCTCCTCTGATGGGACTAATGCCCTTCACTTTGATCTAGATCCTTCCCTTGTCTCTCCTAGTGGATCCCCTTTGTCAGTCAGTCTCTCTCATAGCTTAACTTCTCCCTCACAGCTCCTTCTCAGTAGCAGTGACACCCTCAAGCGTCTCTTAAATTAAAAAAAAAAAAAGAAATACTAGAATAGGGAAAAAGAAGTGCCCATCTGTCTCCCATGTACCCTCTCTCAGCACCTTCAAATACCTGCCCACCTGCTCACCCCCAACTTACTCATCAGTCTGCTGATATCTGGCCTCCGCCACTGCTAAACTACTCCTGTCAAAATAAACAGCAACCCCACCCAACCCTGCAAAGTCAGCAGGAAACTCCGTCTCTGTCCTACGTGATCTCTATCTTAAATTATACACATCTGACCACAACCTCCCTGATACCCTTGTGCACTCCATTCTCCTGCACTCCACTCCCCTCCTCCACCTTCTGCCTTGCTCCTCCTGTGTCCTTTGGCTGATTTTCTCCCCTTGCCCAGCGTTGACATGCTGCATTCCCGAGAGGACTCAGTCCACTTCTTATTCCATGTCCTCTTGGTAGATGAATCCTTCGACTTAAACATCCACCTCTCTGTGGATACCTTTCAAGCCTATATGTACAAGATTGGTGTTTCTACAGTTTCAAGTCTTAATATCCAACTACGTGTACAGCGTCTCCCATTGATCTCACAGATACGTCAAACTCGACACATCCGAAGTGGAACTTGTTCTCTCCCTTTAGCCTGCTCCTCTTCGTATACGTCCTGTCTCAGTGAACAGCACCACTATACACCTGGCTGCACAAGTTAGCAGGGTGGCATTATTCTTGTCTTCTTTCTCTTTTTCAGTCTGTTCATCCAATAAATAATCACATCTTATTGATTCTACCTGATAAAATAATATTTTCAATCTACTACTCCTTAGTTCCTCTGACAAAGTTGAGACCACTATCATCTCTTACACGGATTACAGTAATTAACCCCAGATACCCTCCCAGCTTCTGGACATAAGCCCCTCCTCCCCACTCTCTGATGTTTCTGAAATGAAGTGCTGACCTCCTACATATATACACTCAAAATCCTCCCTGTACTCCTCAAGATCCCAGAATGGAAGCTTGGCACATCGATAGCTAGAAGAAGTTAAAAGGCAGATTTATAAATTTGTTCCCAGCAGAAGAGTTTTGCTTGATTTGGTTTCATATTGCTTGAGCTCTATTTCATAATTATGAGATAACGAGTCTTTACAAAATGTGCTAAGAAGTTGGTGCCCAATATCTTGTCACAGAGACTTTGCAAGGGAAAGGATAGTACCTTTTCTCACTGTGCTAGAGAAGACCCGTCATAAACTCTGTTTTGAGACATTTGTAGGTAAATGGATGTACCTTGAGAACATACTCTTAAGTGAAATAAATCAGACACTCGTGAGTACACATCAAATTGTTTCTCTGTTATGAGAAACCATTAAGTGTAAATAAGGACAAAGAGGTATAATAGATATTAGGTAAAAGAAAAATGATATTCAAAAGAGAGGAGAACTAGAAAGGGAGAGGGAGGAAAAGGAAGGGGAAAAGGAAAGAAAGGAGAAAGGGGAAAAACGGAAAAATGTAAATAAACCTGCTGTAAATAGGGAAGGGTGGGGGCATGGAAAGGAGGGGTGGGAAGGGGGGAACCAAGATACATCATGTACAGGTACAAAATAACCATGATAAATGTGGTCATTAGGTATACAATGTATCAATACATGTTCTTGGTAAAAAATTTAAAATTTAAAAATTAAAAAAAAATAGAAACAACATGGATGGTGCAAGGACAGGGAAATATTTCACGAGCTAGAGAAAAATATTTCTCTCTCAGCGCTCTACAGCTAGGATTCAGATGACTTCCATCTTCCGAACTTGGATGTCTGTGAGAGTTAGAAGGCTCTCGATTGTACCTGCTAGCAGTCAAAAGCTGAAAAGAAAAGCCACAGAAACTGTCCAGACATCCAAGACAGCATTTAAACATGGAGCTTTGATTCACAGACACATCAACGCGCACTGATCTCAGAAGCAAATTAGTCATCCAGAGTTCGGATGAGGTTTCCAAGCAGTGAGAGTGTTTGTGTGTGTGCAGCATATGGGGTGCGTGCAGACATCTGTGTTTCGCTGACGGCAGTAAGGAGAGCTAATTTTCCTTACACATACAGTCAACTCATGGTTACTCTCACCTCTCCCGCAGAACCATCGCCACACAACGAGCACATACACATACACTCCCACTCTACTCAGATTTTTTATACAGTTTACTGAGTTTGCCCACTTACGTAACACTCACTTGACACTGTATCCAACCTCATAACCGTTCTACAAGGTAGGTGCTATTTTCTCCATTTTATACAAAATTAAGCTGAGCGCCGGAAGTCCTAAGTTTCCACAGCAAGTAAGAAAAGGCAGCCGGGATTTGAACCTGGTGCGCGCAATCCCGAAGGCAGCACGCTTTCCATCACACCTTCCTCCCTCCTGAGTCATCACGTTTCTAGTACTGGTTACAAGAATTGTTGGTGAGACTGTCTCTGCTTTATGATAAGCCACCCTGATAAAAATGATTCAGTGATTATTTTTGAGATGTCAGAGCTGAAAATGTACAGATTCCGCAGGACGAAGAAACTGCCAAGTTGTGATTGCACAACTGAAGCAGGGCAGGGAACTAAGGCGGCCAAATGTGTGCTGGAAAAACCACAGATGTCATCTGGGAATGCTCAGAGCCCTCCTGCTTCCACCGGAACCACAGCCTAATAAGGCCAAAGCACGGCTGCTACTTCCTCCGCTGAATCAACTGACAGGCTGCCTGCTCCCTGAGCTCACCGGGATCCCACTGGCTGAGCAGCAGCCCCGTCATGGAAAGAACGCCACGGCGGGGAGGTCTGCTTTAGTCTCCATCCCGAATTGGATCACAAACGCCCACCTTGCCATAAAGGACAGTGAGTCTTACAAAGGGAACATGGGGGAGGCGAGACTTTGGGGCCAGGGGTGACGAGCATTAGGCTCCCTGGAGACGTGAGTCACAAGTCTTATCCCTTCATCTCCCTTTCCACCATCTATTTGGGAGCAACCAACTCTAAAAGGGTGAAAAACAAAGTCCCCCCAGCTTAGCATGTGTTCTGAAGTTCACAGGAAGGCTTCTTCTCCTTGCTGTGGGGCTCACAGACCGCCTGCTAAGAGCTGTGTCTTCCTGTGAACAAATCAGACAGTAAACGCTCATGGGAAAGGGCTCCAGGGAACAAAATCGGCCATTTGTTTGACTTGCTTCATTAAACCTATTCCCACCATACCAAACTTTAGGATAATAAAAGGAACTTAGCAGAAATCAGCTATGTATGGGGGACCACTGGCTTCTGAGAACTCGCACTAAGCAGCAGTTGAGAAATACCCAGAAGGTACAAGCCACAAAGATGAGTACAGAGGAATGCTTTAGAAAACAAATGCTCACACTACAGCCAAGTTGCTTTCCTTCCAAGTATTGACTACTCTCTACAGATTATGGAAAATATTTGCCCATTTTCAGCTACAAGGATAGTCAAGACCTAATGAAACGTGTGCTCTGAACTTTCTCCGAGGGGTAAATCACTGGTACATGAATGTTGAGGTGCTAGGAAGAGGTAATAACACTTTTGTAAGGAGTGCAGTAGTCTTTTGAAAGGAAAGAGACTCCAAGCCCATATTGGAAGCTCGTCAAGGTAGATTTGGGTCACTCCAACCCAGATCCGATACAGGAAGGACATACCAGCTGCTCACAGAGGAAGAGACTGGGGAAAAAGCGATTAGGCCAGTGGGAAGCCTGTGCCCCAAGATGGAGCTCTGAGAACAAAGAGTAGTTCTGGTCCCTTGAGGCTATTTTGTAGTACATTCCCAGGTGTTATGGCTTGTATGTTCATGTCCCCAAAAAGCCTCACACACTCAGAGGTGGGGCTTCTCAGAGGTGGCTGGATATGGGGAGTATGAATGGAGATTAAGTGTGTGTGAATATGGATTAAGGGTGTAATCACTAAATTAGTCCACTGATTGGTTTAGAGTAACTCTGGATGTGGATAATGGGAAGGTCCACCATGGGTGTGAGTGGCACCACCCAAAAGGCTTGTAGCCTGGTTGGAATAAAAGAGAAAGAGAAGGTCCACAGTGCTGCTACTTGCTCCTTGCTGCCTCCTGCCTGCTCTGCCAAGAACTATTTCTCCTTTATGATGCCCCTCTGCCATGCTGCCCTGCCTTGATGCCAGCTGACTATAGACTGACTGAAACTTCTACAAATTGTTAGCTGAAGTAAACCTTTCCTCCATTAACATTGGGTGGCAAGTATTTTGTCTCCACAACAAAAAAAGTAACTAAGACACTGGGTTAGGGAATAAGGGACAACCACTGTGGCTGCAGTAGCTGCTGGGAGAAGGAACACTAGCCCTCCCTCAATTTTCACATCTAATTTGCATTATCTAATTTGCTGCTGGTGCCTGCTCTCCTGCTTGGTAGCCAGGAACTTCATGGCAAAACAACTGGCTGCAGTGGCTAGCTTATGGTTCTCCTGTCTCTCTAGAGAGGGGCATGAGAATGTGTTTCACATGTCTTTCAATGTGTCCCTCTTTTACAGAAAAGGGAATTGACTTAAGATCTCAACTGCTATTATTTTGAATTCATTGCTGTGATTGCATCATGATCCCACCTGGACTGTTCCCTGCCAATGACAGGGCTTGGGGATGGAAGGCATTTCCTCCAGATCCTATTGGCTGGACCCTGCAGCACAGACCAGCAGGCGTTGGGCCCTGGACATTCCATCTGGCCAACCAAGAGAAGAATGAGAGAGACCTCACAGAAGAAAAAAGATGATTTTAGCGTATTAGCTCCCCACCCAGTGCCCTTTCTATGCAAACCTGATAACAGAAATGTCAACTCATCAAGTACTCATTGTGTATGTCGAAAACTAAAACTAGATATATGTCTCTCACCATGTACTAAACTCAAATCAAAGTGGATCAAAGATCTAAACATTAAAACAGAAACACTGAATTTACTGGAGAACAGAATAGGAAGAACCCTCGAAGACACAGGAGTAGGGAAAAAATTTATGAACAGAACCCAGACTGCACAGGAAACAATACAAAGAATCAGTGCTTGGGACCACATGCTATTAAAAAGCTTTTGCACAGCAAAAGAAATCACCAATAGAGCAGGGCAAAAACCCACAGAGTGGGAAAAAATTTTTGCTAGCTATCCATCAGTCAAAGCTCTAACATCTAGAATATACAGAGAACTCAAAAAAGTAAAATCTCTCAAATTTAAAGACCCAATCCAAAAATGGGCAACTGAAATGAATAAACATTTCTCAGACGAAGAAATAAAAATGGCAAATAAGTATATGAAAAAATGGTCAACATCACTAGTCATCCAAGAGATGCAAATCAAAACAATGTTAAGATTCCACCTCACTCCAGAAAGAACCACGTATATGGAAAAATCAACCAACAACAAATGCTGGTGGGGCTGTGGGGAAAAAGGAACACTCCTCCACTGTTGGTGGGAATGTAGACTGGTCCAACCACTGTGGAAATCAATATGGAGATTCCTCAAAAAACTACAACTAGAGGTTCCATTTGACCCAGCTATTCCCCCACTGGGAATCTTCCCAGAAGAATTAAAATCGTCATACCACAGGGATGTATGCACCACCATGTTCATACCAACAGAGTTTGTAATAGCTAAGTCTTGAAAACAACCTAAATGCCCAACAACCAATGAATGGCTAAAGAAAATGTGGTTTTTCTACACAATGGAGAACTACACTGCCATAAAAAAGGATAGACTGGAGTCATTTGTATGTAAATGGATGTTCCTTGAGAACATACTCTTAAGTGAAATAAATCAGACACTCATAAGTACACATCGAATTGCTTCTCTGATATGAGAAACCATAACTGTAAATAAGGACAAAGAGGTGTAATAGATATTATATAAAAGGAAGATAATATACAAAGGAGAGGAGTACTAGAAAGAAAGAAGGGGAAAAGCAGAAAGGCAACAAAGGAAAGAAAAGGGAAAGGAAAAATATGGAAAATGATGAATAAACCTCCTGTAAATAGGGAGGGAGGAAACAGAGGGGAGGGGCGGAGAAGAGGGAGGAGAACCAAGATGCATCATGTACAGGTACAAAATAAATGTGATGAATGTGACCATTGTATGTAAAATGTACCAATACATGTTCTTGGTTTAAAATAAATTTAAAAAAAAAAAAAAACAAGTACTCATTGTGTGGAAAGCATTTTACAGTCACTCACTTTGTTTACCCATCTAGACTTTCGATACATTTATTGAGGATCTATGTACCAGAAGCTGCCACAGAGATAGGGATACAGCAGAGAACAAGGGAAAAAACACTGTAGAAAGGAGACAGTTAAAAAAAAAAGAAGCAGAATATTATATATTTCTTTCTAGAAAGAAAACTAAAACAGAGTGAGGTACTAGGAAGTTACGGATGGGAAGGGAGAAGTCTATTTTATAAAGAATATGTAGGAAAATTCTTTCTGAGGAAATGATAATAAAGAGACCTAAAAGAACAAAAGGAGTTACTGGGCAATGACCAGTCCTTAGTCCTTTAATAAACAATGACAAACCGGTGAAGCAGGAGGTGTCAGGCCCGTGGTGCAGCTGAACCCGAGGATCAGAGTTAGATGCTCAGCTGGGTCTCCAGCCAGAGACTGTTCTTAACCATTATGCTTTTGCCATAAAGGTGGATTCCAGAATTTTCCCGATTGCTTTTTTTTTTTGTAGTAATTTTTTTATTTTTTTTATTTTATTTTAAACCAAGAACATGTATTGGTACATTTTACATATAATGGTTACATTCATCACATTTATTTTGTACCTGTACATGATGCATCTTGGTTCTCCCCCCTCTTCCTGCCCCTCCCCTCTGTTCCCTCCCTCCCTAATTAGAGCAGGTTTATTCTTAATTTTTCATATTTTCCGTTTCCCTTTTCTTTCCTTTGTTGCCTTTCTGCTTTTGCCCCTTCTTTCTTTCCAGTACTCCTCTCCTTTGTATATTATCTTCCTTTTATATAATATCTATTACACCTCTTTGTCCTTATTTACAGTTATGGTTTCTCATATCAGAGAGACAATTCGATGTGTATTCATGAGTGTCTGATTTATTTCACTTAAAAGTATGTTCTCAAGGAACATCCATTTGTATGTGAATGACTCTACTTTGTCCTTTTTTATGGCTGTGTAGTACTCCATTGTGTAGAAAAACCACATTTTCTTTAGCCATTCATTGGTTGTTAGGCATTTAGGTTGTTTCCAAGACTTAGCTATTACAAACTCTGTTGGTATGAACATGGTTGTGCATACATCCCTGTGGTATGACGATTTTAATTCTTCTGGGAAGATCCCCAGTAGGGGAATAGCTGGGTCAAATGGAACCTCCAGTTGTAGTTTTTTGAGGAATCTCCATATTGATTTCCACAGTGGTTGGACCAGTCTACATTCCCACCAACAGTGGAGGAGTGTTCTTTTTTCCCCACAGCCCCACCAGCATTTGTTGTTGGTTGATTTTTCCATATACGCGGTTCTTTCTGGAGTGAGGTGGAATCTTAACATTGTTTTGATTTGCATCTCTTGGATGACTAGTGATGTTGACCATTTTTTCATATACTTATTTGCCATTTTTATTTCTTCGTCTGAGAAATGTTTATTCATTTCAGTTGCCCATTTTTGGATTGGGTCTTTAAATTTGAGAGGTTTAATTTTTTTGAGTTCTCTGTATATTCTAGATGTTAGACCTTTGTCCGATGGATAGCTAGCAAAAATTTTTTCCCAGTCTGTGGGTTTTTGCCCTGCTCTGTTGGTGATTTCTTTTGCTGTGCAAAAGCTTTTTAATAGCATGTGGTCCCAGGCACTGATTCTTTGTATTGTTTCCTGTGCAGTTTGGGTTCTGTTCATAAATTTTTTTCCTACCTCTATGTCTTCGAGGGTTCTTCCTATTCTATTCTCCAGTAAATTTAGTGTTTCTGTTTTAATGTTTAGATCTTTGATCCACTTTGATTTGAGTTTAGTACTTGGTGAGAGACATGTATCTAGTTTTAGTTTTCGACATGTGGTAAGCCAGTTTTTCCAGCACCATTTGTTAAATAGGCTATCCTTCTTCCAATGAGGGTGTTTGGCTCCTTTGTCAAAGATGAGGTATTTGAGTGTGTTTGGGGTTGTTTCTGTACCCGCCAATCTATTCCATTGATCCTTGGGTCTGTCTTTTTGCCAGTACCATGCTACCTTAATACTGTAGCTTTATAGTATAGTTTTAGGTCGGGGACTGTGATACCCCGTGCTTTTCCCCTGTTGCTTAGGATCTTTTTTGCTATTCTTGGTCTCTTCTGGTTCCAGATGAAATTCATGATTGTCTTTTCTAATTCTTTGAAGTATGTTAGTGGTATCTTGATTGGAATTGCATTGAATCTGTATAGTAGTTTAGGAAGTATAGCCATTTTCACTATGTTGGTTCTTCCTACCCAGGAGCATGGGATGTCTTTCCATTTTTTGATATCCTTTTC